>SNQJ01S0029272.1:32511-50502 GCA_010110895.2 Picea sitchensis | reverse complement strand
GGTCTTCCTTGGTAGCACAATCCATAGCTAGCAGTGCTACACAAATACCTGAAAACCCTTTTTACTATTGTCCAATGCTCCTTCCCTAGTTTTGACATATACCTGCTCAAAACTCCCACTGCATGTGCAATGTATGGTCTGGTATAAACCATTGCATACATCAAACTACCAACTTCACTCGCATATGGAACACGAGGCATGTCCTCCTCCTCTTCCTGTGTCTCGGGACACTAATCCACAAATAAATTTACACCAACAAGAATAGAGACCTTGACCGATTTACATTCCTGCATATTAAACCTCTACAATATTGTCTTGACATATTTTCTCTGATTTAACCAGAGTTTCCTCTTTTTCCGATCTCTCTTAATTTCCATGCCCAAAATGAAATTTGCAGCATCGAGATCCTTCATGAAAAATTTAGAGGAAAACTGAGTTTTCACATCTTGGATAATATCCTTGTTGTTTCCTATCAGCAACATGTCATCCACATACAAGACCAAATAAATCAAATGATCACCAATTAATTTAAAAATACGCACAATGATCCCCTTTTCTTCTTGTGAAGCCAATTCCCAGCATATAAGTATCAAATTTTTTATACCACATCCTTAGTGATTGTTTTAAACCATACAGGGACGTTTTCAGCTTGCATATCAGCTCCTTCTTTCCTTTCACATCAAAGCCTTCTGGTTGATTCATATAGATTTATTCTTATAGATCCCCATAGGAATGTTGTTTTCACATCCATATGTTCTACTTCAAAATCAAATGCTGTAGCAAAAGACAACAAAAATCTTATAGAAGTTAACTTGGCAACAGGAGAAAAAATATCACCAAAATCAATTCCCTCAACCTAGGAATAACCCTTTGCTACTAACCGAGCTTTCTATTTCTCCACTTTGCCTTCTGCATTCAATTTTTTTTTAAATACCCATTCGCTTCTAATGGGATTTCTTCTAGTCAACAACTCCACTAGATCCCAAGACTCGTTCTTATCCAAGGCTGCCATTTCTTCATCCATGGCATTTTTCCAGCGTTTTCCATCCTTTGAATCCATTTCCTCCCTGACAGTTCTAGGATCATCATCAGTAATAGACAAAATAAAATTTGAACAGAAATAAGATGGAGTATGCCTTTCCGGTATCCTTCTTTCTCGAAACGATCTCCTCAATATTGGAGTATGAGGATCTTCTTCTTCTGATTCTTGTTCTTTTGTAGAGTCTGATTCATCATCCTTTAAATCAAACTCTATTTTCTCTTGTTCATCCTTACTTGGTAGGACTTCATGTTTAACAACATCCTTCATTTCTATAAATACCACATCTCAACTATACACAACCTTCTTAGTTCCTGGGTTCCAAAACTTATAACCTTTGAGACCATCTTTATACCTAATAAAGATACACTTTTCAACCTTGTTGTCTAGCTTACTCATGTTTTCCTTTGGAACATGAACATAGGACTCACATCCAAATACCTTGATATGTGTGAGAGAAGGTTTCTTACTAGTCCATACCTCTTGTGGAGTCTTGTCATCCAACGTTGATGAGGGTGATTTGTTGATCAGATAACATGCAATACCCACTACCTCTGCCCATAATTCTTACCCTAACCCGACACCATTGGGCATGTACCTTTCTTTTTCCATCAACGTCTTGTTCATCTTTTCTGCAACTCCATTTTGCTGAGGTGTATATGGAGTATTCTTTTGCCTTTCTATACCGCACTTCTTAGGAAATTCTTCAAATTCATTCCCGCGGAACTCTCTGTCATTATCTATCCTCGACACCTTAATTATTTTCTCTGTTTGATTCTCAACAAGAGCCTTAAACTCTTTAAACCTATCAAAGACTTCATATTTATTTCTGAGGAAATATATCCAAGTATTCCTCGAGAATTCATCTATAAATAAGACACAATACACAGATTTTCCCAATGATGGAACCGACACAGGTCCAAACACATCACTGTGAACTAGCTGTAAAATTCCTTCTGCCCTCGTTGCACCAAAGGGGAATCTTATCCGATTCTTCTTCCCATATACACAATGTTCAAAGAAACCAAAATCGAGAGAGCAGTTAGACATACCTTCAACCATACCTTTACCGTGTAGTAGTAAAAGACCCTTCTCTCCAATATGCCCCGGTCTTTGATGCCAAAGCATAACCTTTTGTCCAGAGATTGTAGGAGTTATTTCTTCTTCAACTTCAATATCAGGAACAATGGAACTATTACACCCATCACTAATAGTTCTTCCTTGCATCTTATACATAGTTCCAAACCAAACTCCCTTCAACAACACCATTGCTCCTCAAACCATCTTGCAGGTTTCCTTTTCAAATATTGTTTTTACCCCTACATCGTCCATTTTGCTTACAAAAATCAAATTTTTGGCCAATCCTGGGATGTGCATAACACCAGGTAGTGTTCTAATACTTCCATCTATGAGCCTCAACTTGACTTTTCCTCGACCTATGATTATGGTTGTCGAGTCATCACCTAGGAAATCATTACCTCCATCATACCTTTCATATTCACATAACCACTCCTTGTGGGGAGTCATATGAAAGGATGCACCTGAGTCAACCAACCATGCCTCATGATATGCATGTGTGCTTGAAGAAGCCAAGTACACATTCCCTCCTTATTCCTTGGAGTTCTTTTCTTTTGTAGAAGGAGATTCTTCAAATCCCTTCTTTTTCTCAACTTTGAATCTACACTACTTCTTGTAGTGCTCTTCTTTTCCACAACTCCAGCATACCTTTACAATTTTTCCAGGATACTTAGATCTTCCCTTAGACTTAGATCTCCCACTTGAGAACTTAGATCTATTTCTTTCATGGGATCATCCTCTTGAAAATAATGCATCTTTGCGTTGTCCTTCCATGTTCTTTCGTCTCATCTCCTCCGATAACAAGGATGAGACTACTTCATCAAACTTCAAGGAAGTTGTATTACTACCTATGGCCACAACCAAACTATCCCACGAGTCTGGTAAAGAGCACAGTAAATTGATACACTTATCTTCATCTGAAATTTTAATCTCAACAGATACTAACTGAATTACCACAATATTGAAGGAGTTCAAATGATTTTCCACCGAGTCTCCATCTCTCATCCTCAGGTTATACAACTTATTTCTCAAGAATAGTTTATTTACTAGGGACTTAGACGGATACAACTTCCCCAACTTATGATATAAATATTTGGTTGTAGCTTCCTCTGACACATTCAGTAATACTAAATTTGAGAGACACAGTCGGATTGTTCTCTTCGCCTTCCGATCCAAATTTTTTGAGTCATCTGCTAAAGTTCCTGTAGTTGTAGTACCTGGATCCACTGATATCTATCCACCAACAAATCTTCCATCTTGAGCTTTCACAACTCAAAACTTTGCCCATTAAACTTCTCGATCTCCATTTTCAAATTGCTCGTCATTTCTTTTCACCTAAAAAATCAATACCACAGATCTCCCATTGTAACAAGGCTTATCACAGTCCTGAGTCAAACCCTTAACCACAAAGGCACCCCCCTGAAGCCAGCAAATCTCTGATACCAAATGTAGATTTTAACCTTGTGCAATATTTCACTGCAAACAAATTTTCAATAAAAGAACAAAAAATATACAATAGACTTAGATCTCCCACTTGAGAACTTAGATCTATTTCTTTCCTGGGATCATCCTCTTGCAAATAATGCATCTATGCTCTGTCCTTCCATGTTCTTTCGTCTCATCTCCTCCGACAACAAGGATGATACTACTTCATCAAACTTCAAGGTAGTTGTATTACTACCTATGGCCACAACCAAACTATCCCACAAGTCTGGTAAAGAGCACAGTAAATTGATACACTTATTTTCATCTGAAATTTTAATCTCAATAGATACTAATTGACTTACCACAATATTGAAGGCCTTCAAATTCTCTGACATTGAATCTTCATCTCTCATCCTCAGGTTATACAACTTATTTCTTAAGAATAGTTTATTTACTAGGGACTTAGACTGATACAACTTCCCCAACTTATGCTATAAATATTTGGTTGTAGCTTCCTCTGACACATTCAGTAATATTGAATCTGAGAGACACAGTTAGATTGTGCTCTTCGCCTTCCGATCCAATTTTTTCCAGTCATCTGCTGAAGTTTCTGTAGGTGTAGTACATGGATCCTCCGCGATCCATTGATATCTGTCCACCAATAGATCTTCCATATTGAGCTTCCACAGCTCAAAACCTTTCTCGTTAAACTTCTCGAACTCCATTTTCAAATTTCTCACCATTTCTTTTCACCTAAAAAATCAATACCACAGATCTCCCAGTGTAACAAGGCTTATCACAGTCCCGAGCCAAACCCTTGACCACAAAGGCATCCCCCTGAAGCCAACAAAGATCTGATACCAAATGCAGATTTTAACCTTGTACAATATTTCACTGCAAACAAATTTTCAATAAAAGAACAAAAAAGATACAATGGAAAATACACACATTACACAGAGATTTTCCCCTAAAACCCAAACCGGGAAAACCAACATATTCTATATTCATTCATTGTGATACAATGTTTACAATACAATATACATATAGGAGCCAGCGACATCCAAAACCCTAACCTAATGACCTGGATTAGTCAACTACCCTAATTCCTTAACCGAAAATAGAAAACCATCGGCAAAAACTATGTGCCGAAAAATCGCCCAATAATGGACACGGAAGTCAAGGCGACATGAAAAACGAGGAAAAAAATACGACACGTTTCCTGAGGAAAATAAAATTTCTCGGGGGTGTTGCCCTTGAATCCTCGAAGGGGGCCCTAGCGGCCCCCTCAAACCCCCCCTCGCGCCTGGCGCAACATAGCAGACACTAGAGATAGTCATGCAAAGAATATAACACATACCCAACAATTATTTTATGTGCAAGAGTATGATGTCGATTATGTCTTAGGTGTGGACCAAGGTTAGGCAAGTAACCTTTTATTTTGATTGAATAAGACAACAAGAGAGCAGAACGCTCAAAGGAATGTTGGTTTCTCCCGATTAAGGGTTCCAGGGTAAAATCTAAGTGTACTGTGTGATTGCTTGTTTCATTTCCATTCTTGATTAAATTCTTCTTCTCTTCTACTAAGATTAGAGTGGAAGTGTCCTGCATTTCCTGACAGCTTATATGCATTGGTTAAGAACTGCATAGGTNTTGTAGATGTATAATTGAACCCTTTTGAAGTTTTCCTAAAGCAACAAGGCTATTAAATTTTGTCGGCAACATTATGTGTTGCATGTGTGTTCCATCAGAGATAGAAGTGCAGTAACGTAAGGTTGCACTTTGAAGAGAACATATAGGCTCGACATCAATGATTTGTAGGAATGGGGTTGCATGTCAGATGATAGTGCAAGCATCGAGTCAATGGCATGTTTAGTCAAATGGGTAGACATATTGAAGAACACACTTTAAAAGTGAAACATTGTAGATGAAAGGGGAGAGTGAAAAACAAAAATACATGTATGTAAAGAACATGAACAGCAGTGACATAAATGAACATAGGCGAAAAAAAGGTTGTGTCTACAAAGGTTAATTGCATGTTTTATAATTGGTTTTTTAACAGGTTCAAAATGGGGAAATTGGACTACAATATTCTAAAATAAAATTTATGTATCAAAAAAATTGCCTACAAAAGAGGATATGATGTTCATTGTATATACCCTTATTTTTTCATTTGTTTCTAGTTGTTGATGTGTGTGTGTGTGTGTGTAAGAAGTATCTTTTACAAAAATAATAAAAAAATGGTATGGTTATAATATGTGTTGTGGCTTATGCAATGTCATAAAATATTTTGTCTTAAACTTTCCAACTCAGAAAGGGCCTTTTTTCATCCTTCACTAGCTAGTATGCTAAATTACCAGATTTTACAAAAACAAACCCAAATCACGACGAAAATGTGCTTGCACTGTTTAATTGAGAAATAAAATATATAAATAGTTTTCAATGAACTAATATAGTGTATGAGGAACAAACATATACTCATAAAAAATTTGCAGATGTCATTCCACATAACTCTATTGTTGCTTGAAATGTGGAGACAATTCAATCATTCTCGCTGACTCAACCCTTCTATCCTATGTAGCATCCAACAATCCTCTGCTTTTATTTCTTCCTAAAATTATATTGATAAGAAATTTGGTATGGAATTGTTAGAATATCAATCCACACTCCAAACCTGTTTTACTAGAAACAAGAAACATAAACAAAACAAGAAATATGATTACATGCTTAACAGAACATACTTGAAACAAGATATTGTAGTAGGCGGCTAGGGGAAACTGAATAGTAAATGGAGTCATGCCAAGAAATTTGAGTTGTAGTTTTTCCAAGAGTGTGCAAGTGAGATGGAATAATAGAAAAGTGTTGAACCCTCGCTGAGAATAGAAGGCATAACATCGCCTCTAAGCTGGTAAGGTAGGTAGAGTGTGAAAATGACATTGAAACGACATTGAAAGTTGCATTGAGGAAAAGAAAGAATGTAACCCATGATGTTTTCAATGATCAATGACATAAATTGCCCCAATGGTCATCTAATGGAGATCGACTACCACAGATCTTCTAGATAAGGAAATTGGGACATCCACTTCTATAAGAGGGAATGCCTTACAATGTGAAAAATGACTTGTGGCCACCGGCTCTTTAATATATATTTAGGAAAAGAACATAGAGTGAGATAAATCATAAAGATGAAAAGGATCGTTCCACCTGCTAATTATCGGTTCAATTTTATAAAATTTGGGTGAATTTTATTGCCTTACATATCGTTCAAAGAATTATTATTGAGGTAGATTTGTGAGGTCCACATGGAAATTGTAGAATACCACTAGAGTATTGAATAATACATTCGATGCAAAGAAGAAGTCATGGATGTGTGAAGATATGATGCCTCGGTACAACCATAGGCCTTTGTTGAAGACATCCATTGCCACCAAAGAGAGGGAAAAGATATGTTCGAGGACAAAGGATACATTCAATGACATATTCAGTGGCATTCAATGAAAAAGCCCAAAATGTAGAATGATTAGATTTGTTCTATCTAATTTGTTTAAATTATAAGAAAGTGGTGACATATTCAATATGTGTAAATGATAAGAAAGCAACATTTTCGGTCACCATTAGCATGGTATACAATCTGCTAATAGTTAGATTTAATTGTCATAGGATGTTTTAGTCGGCAATACACTCTTTAATTATTGTCACCTATAGAAATTGACTACATCTTGCCAACAAACTCATTTATTGAATCACTCAAACAATATTAAATTAAAATATATCGAGATTGTGGCTGATGACATATGCCAATAGTCCTCACCGAGGTTATCATTTCAAAAAACATGTAGTCAAAATATGTCCATTTTAGAGTTTTTCTGGTTATATTTTTCTAAATGTTTGTCTAAAATTTGGTTAAAAATTTAGAAGAATTGTTAGGATTACAAATATCAACTGTTGAGATTGTAGAATCTAGGTATAATACAAATTTTTGAGAACACATAATCCATTTACAATAAAAATACAATTTCAGTAATGAAAAATTATAATTTTACCAAAAATTATATAACTAAATTTCAATAATGATGGCAAAAAAATATATATAAATCTTTTCAACTTTTATTTTTAAAAGTAAAATATTTTGATGTAATAAAAATTCATTTAAAATTTAAAATTTAAAACAAAAGTCCCATCAATCGTGGAAAAGCCAAGCTTCTTTAACATCATTGAGAATTGACCTCTAACGTTCTTCGAAGCAAGGGTCATACTCCTTTATGTGAACCAAAATTTAATATTCCAATTTTCGTATTATTGGTAAAGCATCGTTTAATAATAAAAGGTGAAATTAATTATATATAAAATAAAAATAAATAAATAATATATATATATATATATATATATATATATATATATTCAAAGTTAAGATTACATAACTTTTAGAAGATATCGGAAATAAATCTCATAATGAAGTAAAGTTAAAAGAAAATTATATATAAAATAGGTTAAAAATATTGAGGAAATTGATTTAATAATTGAAAATGTTGAATACTATATAGAACAAATGGATTTAGCTTATAAAGCTTGGGTCCATGGTCATCGGGAATTCATTAAATTATTTGAAATGACAAAATGTTAATTGGAGGAGTTGAAAAGGACATATAAAACAGATGGATTTAGTTTATAAAGCTTGGATCCATGGCCATCATCACTGAAATGGGGAATTCTTTAAATCATTTGAAATGACAAAATGTTAATTGGAGGAGTTGAAAAGGACATATAAATCATAAGACTTGGTCCTCCCTTTTAGGCTATTCTTTGTTATATATTTCTCAATAAAGAGTGAGTTAAGATTTGTACGAATTGAACAAAACTTCAATGGTCTTTATGTTAAGGATAGGGACATGTGTTTGTTTAATGGAGCGAAATGATTAGTTTTCTTCAATTTAGAAGTTTCCAAGAAGAATGATTTTCAATTTAGAAGTTTCAAAGAAGAATGATTTTGAAGTAAACAAATTATCGTACAAAAGCAATCCATCATAAATGAGGTACATACTTGGTTATAATGTAAATTAGAAGAGTAGGTTAACGAGATAAATGAATTTAAAAAATGACTTTGAGCATTAATGAAACTAATTTGTGTCTTACAAGTGAAGGATTAAGCATCGATTCGTCAAGACGTTGCAGTTCTATGTAATGAGGAGTCACCACAACCAGGCTATGACAATTTAGAAGGCAAAAATAAAGATTTGAATAAAATCCTTATTAACAAAGACTAGGAAATTGTGCAAACCTAAGGAAATTTGAGGGTCAAGATACAAAAGTTTGCAAATTTCAACAATATATAAAAGAGTCACAACAACAAAATAACAATATAAAAAATGCTCCTCAAAGAGAGACAAACAATATTAGTGAGAAACTATCGACAAAAGACAATGAAATCTCCCGTTTGAGAAATCGTAATAAAAATCTACTTGCATAAATAAAGAAGTTGAAGAATGAGAATAATATGTACAACAAAATAACCAATCTATGGACAAGGGTACTAACACCTACTCAATCAACATCGAAAAACCTAATGTCATCATTAATGAAGTATGATCAATGAAAGAGCAACCAAAAATTGAGTTCAAGAAGCAATTCAACAATAAAGTGTCATATACATATTTAGTGATGGTTGGTGTACCATTAATGATGACTGATGAAGTCATATGTTAGTCAAAGGATGTCGTCACACCAATAAATACAAAAATGTCAAATATTGTCATTGACGACATAAGTAAATCATGACAAGATTAAACCAAAGATTATGAAGGATCAACTTGTCAGGGTATTGTATCGACAACCAAATCATAGAAGTCGTAGCACGCAAGAATCAACATATCAACATCCCAAGGTGCCTAACCAAAGCCAATGTTGTACTTACATATCGAAGCGTTCGAAGATCTATATTCCTTGGAGTCAACAACAAGAAAGATCTTGTTGTTAATCTTTCTAGAAATAAATTGTGTGTAAGTTTATGAAATGTCCAATGTTTTAAGTGGACACTTCACCCATTATCATGGACATGAAAAACTATGATAATAATAAAATGAGAGTTCGTGAAGAGATTTAAAGAAAAAAAATTAGAAGCAAGTCGTTGGGAATAATTTTTTTATATATAAATAACTGTTGGAAAATGAAATTAAAAATATAATATTTTTAAATTAGGAGAGTGGGATAGGATAATAAACAAATGAATTGAGATTAAAGTAATAATAAAGCATTGGGAGAAGCCTTTACTTAAGAGAAAATTAAAATATGATATGAATTAAATATGAAATAAATTAAATTCACCTTTAATGTGAAATGAGAAAATGAAATAAGAAAATTTAGAAGGAATAAGAGAAATAGGAATAAAGGAAAGACATTAAAATAGTGCTAAGTTAGGAATAAGAGAATAAAATAGAAAAAAATGAAGATTTAAAGAAAGAAAATTAAAGGTTGGTGGTTAGGAAAACATTTAAGTTTATAAATAATCATTAGAAATTCAGATTAAAATAATTACAAGGAAAAAATATAATGGAATTATAAAGGCATGGGGAGGGGGTTTTAGGTTTAAGGGTTCAAATTTACCTGCACTTAAGATATCATGGCCTTGGTCATAGACCAAAACTATGATATCTTCTGCAAAGACATGAGGACGAACACTTTTATCATACTAAGCTTTATATGTTTCTTATGAATCTCAATGGCCATTGTAGCTTCACGATGGGTTTCATCTAAACGTGCCAAATACAAGAGACGTTCTTTATCAACATAAGTGTTGGGCAAGTGTTATATGGCTAGTTTTAACAAAGGGATTTTGTATTCAATAGGCAAAATTGCCTCTACCCCATAGACAAGTTGAAATGGTGTAAAATCGGTAATAGTTTTCACTGAAGTTCGATATGCCCTTAATGTCGAAAATGGCATAAGGTGCGAGTTTGTTTTGTGTTTCCCAACCATTCTTTTAATCATTGTCTTCAAAACATGATTGATAGCTTCTACTTGACAATTAGCTTGAGGATAATAAGGCATTGAGTTCTCATGCCGAAAACCCAACATGACAGGGAGTTCGATCATTATTTTATTGTGAAAATGTGTCATGTGATCCATAACAATAGTTGCACCGCAAACCTAGCGATGATGTGATTGAATACGAAAAGTGTTGTTATGGTTCCATTGTTGGAATACGTAGACATAACCTTGACCCACTTTGTGAAGTAGCCAACAACCACGATGATGTAACCATGGCCATTAGTTGAGAAAGGATTACAAGTCATGAAATCATTCCCCACTTTGCAAAGGGTCCAATAGCAACCACAGGGTGAAGTGGAGTAGGATGTGAATGCATTTTCTAAGTAAAGACTTAACAAGGGTGACACCTATGAACCACATTGATACAATCTTTAAAAATTGTAGGCCAAAAGTATATTGCACACACTATCTTCTAGGTAGTGGCAAGACCAAAAAGATGACCACCACATGCTTCGGCATGGCAATAATTTAGAACATGCTCAACTTCTACATAGACAAGACCACAACATAATACCATATCTACCATGCATTGATAAAGTGTTTTTCAATGCATCAATATTATTCGAGGCTTCAAACATCGTATTATAATAATAATAATAATCTATTTTTAAGGTCACGGCCAAGCGAGACACCAAATTAGTGTATGAGACCCGCTCCGCCCAACAATTTGACTTGTAAAATCTACAAAAATATACATACCCTACCCCCTTTGGATTTGAACTTGTGACCTCTTAAGAGAAAACATATTCTTAAACCCACTCAAATTATTACCTAATCAACAATAATCTTATAAAAAAATTGTTCATTCTATTTTTTTTTATTCCTCATACTTTGAGTACAAACTTGTGTCACTTCAAGTATAATGGAGAGAAGGAACCAACTTGTGGTCGCCAAGTACGTAATAGATAGAGGGAATTAAGTATAAAATCTAATGAATGAATATATAGTAGCTAGAAGGAATTCACACATAAAAACTCGTGCATTAACACTTTGGGTCATACTTTTATAGCAAAAAATCAAATTAAAAGAGTTTGTGGTGTTAGAATAACAATGGAGTATGTACATGTCTTTTGTAGGAATAACACAGCATATTTAATCAACGTCAACAGCAGGATTCGAACCTGCGCAGGCAAAGCCTAATAGATTTCGAGTTTATCTCCTTAACCACTCGGACATGTTAACATGTTTTAGAAAGGTAATTTAAACTCATTTTAGAAATTTAGTTTCATTGAAATCCGATGAAATAAAATAAATAAAAAGGATGGTTTCAAGTTGTTTGTAACTGAATTAATCCAAACATTTCCAAAATTAATTAAAGTTATTGTGTAATTGAATAAGTCTAAATTTTTTTAAAATTAACAAAAAGTTATTGTATTTAATTAAATTAATCTAAAATTTTAGAAAATTACTCGAACTCCGTTATCTTCTTATTTCGTCGAATTCCGTTAAATTGTGATTCACATTCCTCATCGGTGTTTGATAAATGATATTCTAAATACTGTTTTTAAGCCCTTTTTCATGGTTCCAATTAATATGTTGTGCATGTGAAATGATATACATAACTCATTTTTCATGGTTCCATTTAATATGCCGAAACTTTGGGAGCAAGGTAAAATTTTGAATGGAAAAATGATCACGAAAAAGCTATGGTGTTTTCTAGACATTAGATTTTTAAAAATTTTCATCATATTTGTTAAAACAAATTTTGGTGAGATTACCATTTTCTATTGTTTAAATTGCATTTTTGAATGTATAAATGGATTCAATGATCATAAAAATCCTCACGGCATTGGAATTATACAGATTCAATCACTCAAATCTGAAGTTCCAATAATTTTGGATCGCATTTCAATAAAAAAATGATCAAAAAATATAACAATATGACTGTAAAAATTCCAAAAAATTGAACATTTAAACTACACGTAAAGCCATTAACAACCAATTTTTCGCTAAAATTATAACATAATAATTAATAAAAAATTCGTTGTGAATATCTTTTATAGTATAGCTCATCAGTCTACCACAACATCATAAACAAATCATTAACTATCATCATTGAACACACAATGTGACCACGCAAAGAAATTTGGATGTGAAAGGGAATTTTTTTGGAGTGTAATAACTCACTGGATTGTACCATGGCTTTTCTCATCACTGAACACATGTGTGGGATAACTCAGTTTTTTTTTTGGGTTGGTATGGATTTTGATTTTGAATTGGGTTAAAAATAAAAATATGTTGAAAAGGAATGGTGTTTGTGTTGTAAAAATAATTAAATATATTCAATTTAATAATAAATATTTTTTAATAATTTATAATGGAAAATTTTACAAAAATCTAGAATATTCTTGATTGATGAAAACTTTGCCTTTGAAGATGGACAAAAAAAGCCAATTTCTATGTCATTCGAGAACTCTCGGTGAAGTAAGCTAGCTCCTAAAACCCTAACCCCTATCTCTTTGTTGTCCATCCATGGCCTTGACCTTTGGCGGGGCTCGCCGCCTCCCCCCAGATGTCCTTACATTTCGTTCGTTGGTTGCATCCATTATCAAATTGGCAAATCCGCATCCATCCAGATTTGTCAATAAATTGGATGAAATACCGAAGGTCCCAGTGCACCCCTCGAATTCAAAAAATCTGGCCTTATGTCTGGTAGAGTAGGGTCGTATCGACCAATTCACTAGGATCTGGCCGTCTCAAAGGGCCATCGCCCTGTGGGTTGGAAAAAATTGGAAGCTATCGATCAAAGGGAAACTATCATGCGTTTTGTGGCAGAGGCTTCTTTGCTTTCTTGTGCGAGGAAAAAGAATATCGAGATCTGATTTTTCGTAGTGGTTGTTACTTCATGGGCATTAGAGGTATGTATCTCAAGTGATGGACTCTCGATTTCAATCCTAAAAATGATATTCCTTTGACTATCTCTATATGGGTGCACCTACCTTATTTTCCACTACATTGTTGGATCGAGGAAACGATCTGAAACATTGGTAACACCTTGGGCAAGTACATACATAGAACTTAGCCCTGTGATGACATGTAGGCTTGTGCTCACATTTGTGTAGAAGTTGATTTTGAGAAGGGTCTTCTAGAGGCAATCCAACTCACTTTGAACCATTGGACCTATGTGCAACCACTAGATTATGAACAAATCTCTTTCAAATGTAAGGTCTGTCATGAATATGGGCATTTTGCTAAAAAAATCCCAAAAGCAACTCCTGAACAAGCCCCACCATAATCAAATGAGCATTGGAAGCTCCCTAAGAAAAAAAGACAAGCACCTAAACAAGCTACTCAACCACAAGTAGGGAAGAGTCAACCATTGGAAAACCAACATTAGCACCCGAACCCTGAACAATNACAAATCAAGGGGAAACAATCTGATAGCCAACATTAATAGATATGAAGCCCTCTCCAACAATGATGATGTTCCCTCCCCAGAAATCCATAATGAACCTGAGAAAGAGGGTGATTATGCTGCCCCCTGAAGAAGAAGATCTCCTTGAGACCTACCCGTCTCTTGAAAGTGTCATCTCCTTTGAGAAAGAACCAAATGTTCCTCCTCCTCAGAATCCCATCCAAGAGACGTATCTCCCAAGTATCCCAAAAGAAGTAGGACAACCTAAGGATTTTGAAGAAGAAACATACAAGGAATCAAGTTAGAGTGAACCCTCTAAGAGAGTAGGTCGAAAATCTAATCACCACAAGCAAGAAGTGGAAACCAACAAAGTGATGCAGGAGCATCGCAATTTTACCCAAAGCAAGCATGGAGCAGCGCATGTGTTTTTTTTTTACACATGACATATTACTTTAAAAACGTTTGAATTGGAAGCGCCAAACTTTCAATGAACCATTTGTGAAAGAGCGCCTTTTGTATATTGTATCAGACCTCGAGCCATACGCTCTTGTCTGAAGTAGTAGGAGGCATTTAATAGATTTAATGCTGGTAGATAGGAGTTAATTCTAGATTTGATAGTTTAGAGTCTGAGAGGGAAAACGGATATAGACACCCTCATTGTATTATTGTAACATATTGGAAGCATTCAGAAAGAGAGCAGAGCAGAGAATATTGTAGGAGAACCAACCATGTACAGGCATTTGAATTAATAGAAGGAAGCTTTGATTCAGGCCCTTGGTTTGTGTTGTTTTCTCTGTGTGTTGTTGATGTGTTCATGAATGTTTACTTTCTTGTTATGCATTTGCTTTGTATATGCTGTGCATGTGATTTCATGTCTCAAACTGAAGTCTGAAGAGGAGATAGAATGAGTTTCAATTGTTTCTCTATCTGAGACAGGAGATTCCTGCAAAGAGTGCAGTCGAATTCATCTGCAAGGAGTGCGTTGATGAAGGCTCAGTAGTTAACTTTTGTTCTCATTCGCCCAGAAGTTGATTTGGGTTATTGAAGCCATGCAAGGGAGGTGCAAGTTTGAAGAAGAAGTCTCAGAGTTGCGATTCTGAGCAAAGTGTTCAAAGACTGTTGCTGCAGAAAGTGTGCAGAGTCAGGAGGATTCAACACTCGAGAAGTGGTTGAACGTCAAGCACGAGAAGTGCGCCTGAATCCATCTGAAAGGATCAGGTGGAAAAGCTCAGGAGGTTTATCACCTTTGTGGTATCATTGAGGGAGAGCACAGAAGTCTGTGTGGAAGAAGGGTTCGAGCAAGAGTTGCGAACACAGGCTTGGAGAACAAGTCTGAGAAGAAAACACTTAACGGTTTCAGAGAAATCTCAAGGAGGAGGAATCGACGGTCAGGATTCGCAGAGGGAACCAGCGAAATCCCGCCAGCCGTCAGATCTCAGAAAGTTGCGCAGGGTTTAAGCCTGAAGGAGCAGACGAGGAGTCCCGGAGGAGTCATCGGGATATCAAGGTCATCGGGGTTTTTCCAAGGTAGAGAATCGGGACCTTGTGATTCTCGAGATCCCGAGGAAGGATCTCAGCCGTTGGTCTCAACAGAACACGTGTTAGGCATCAAGGCAGGAGTCGGGGTTTAGTCATCGGGGATTTCAGGATTGTGAAATCGTTGTATGTTGGAATCGCGATCCGCGATTTCCCGACGGGAGAACTCCCGATAAGAAGCAAGGAAGTCGTGGGTGAGCAGTCATCGAGATTCAGGGATTGATAAGACCCGACCCTGTGCTGCCAGGACTCGCGATCACGTGAGGTCCGATTTTTCCGATAAGTCAAAGGGAAATCATCAGGGGAGCATCTTGTGGGTGCAGAAAAGTCCCGATCAGGGATTCGAAGAGTGGTTCAACTCTTCGGGCCGAGGAAAGAGAAGGTCCTGGTGGGAGCCGACGTGCCCTGGGAGGCGCGTTAGCACCAAGTGGTATCAGAGCGAGAAAATCTCTCTGTTTTCTGTAGCATAGGAGAAGAGAAAATTTCACCATGCCTCCAAGAAGAGGTAGACAATCACCCAATCTAGAGGGGGAAAGGGAATTGTCCAGGGAAAGAGAAATGTCCAGAGAAAGAAGTAGCCAAGGACAAAATGTAGAGATGGAGAGGGAAATACGAAATCTTCGTGCCAGAATGGAAGATATGGAAGCAGCGCAGAGACGCATAGCCAATGCTGGAGATCTGAGTGACTCCGAAGGCGAAGCTGAAGCTGTACCACAAGGAGGAGTTGCAGCCGAAGATGCAGCCAACGAGCGATTGATTAAAGCTATCGCTCGGATGAGTTCAAAGACAAAAATGGACATTCCAGCTTACGAAGGAAGTCTGTATGCAGAAGAGCTGTTGGATTGGATCAGGGCTCTTGACACCTACTTCGACTACGAGGATATCGAAGAGGATAAAAAGGTTAGGCATGTTGTCACAAAGTTGAAGGGACATGTAGCATTATGGTGGGACGATCTTCAAGCGGATAGACGTTCAAAAGGTAAACAAAAGATCAAAAGCTGGGATCGAATGATTGCGAAGATGAAAGCAAAGTTCATCCCAAGAGCCTACCAAATTAATCCGTTCAGGAGGATGCAGAACCTGAGACAGAAGCTGATGACAGTGAAAGAATACACTGAGGAATTCTATCGACTGAACATCAGAGCAGGTCATCGGGAGAGCGATGATGAGAAGGTCGTCGGATATCTGAATGGTCTGAGGTATGACATTCAGGATGAATTAAGCATGGTTACCATCAAGACGGTGGCGGATGCTTATTAGATGGCTCTAAAAGCCGAGGAGAAGCTGGGCCGTAAGCAAGGTCAGCGAGGGCGAGGCAGAAGTCAACCAAGAGGCAAGGCAATTGCCCAGGAGAAATACCAGAATCCCAAGGAGGAATGGAAGAAACCTCAGGGTAAGGTTGAAAGAGGTGGAACCTCACAACGACATCCATATGTTGAACAGAGGGGACAACATAATGAACAACGAGGAGACTATGCTGACGCAAACACTTTTCCTCGTACCAGAGGTAGAGGAAGAGGTCGAGGTGGAGTCATCACATGTTTCACGTGTGGAAAGGATGGACATAAAGCAGTTGACTGTCCAAATAGAAAAAAGGGCAGAGGAGAAGCTCACATTGCTGAAGCGCAGAGGCGTGATGTTGAGAATGAAGATACAGGAAGTGGAAGGTCGATGCTGATGCGTAAAGTTCTCTTAACACCTGGGAAGGAGGTGGAGGACTCAGCTCAAAGGACCAGACTGTTCAGAATAGCTTGCAAAGCCAAAGAAAGGAAATGAAAGGTTATTGTTGATAGCGGAAGCACAGATAATCTCGTTTTGACCGAGATGGTAGAGAAGTTGGAGCTGGAGACAACTGATCACCCAAGTCCATACAAAGTCTCGTGGCTACAGAAGGGACATCAGGTGAGTGTCACTAAACAGTGTTTAGTTGAATTCAATATAGGGGGATATAATGATAGGGTATTATGTGATGTCATTCCCATGGATGTATGTCATTTATTGCTGGGTAGACCATGGCAATATGACATAAATGTGATTCATGATGGGAGGATGAACACATATACCCTGGAGAAAGATGGGAGGACACACAGGTTGCTTCCGATAAAGGATAAGGAGGTGAAACCATAAGTAAGCAATACAATACTTCTCATGAGTGGCAAGGAGCTTCTCACAGATATGGAGAAGAAGGAAGATCCACAATTCTTTGTGGTCAGGAAACCAAGAGTTGTTTTGACCAACACAAGAGTGGACGACTTGCCGGAAGAGATTCAGTAACTACTGGGAGAGTTCACTGACGTCATAGTGGACGAATTACCTCATTCGTTGCCACCAATGAGAAGTGTGAGTCACCACATAGACCTCATACCAGGAGCTAGTTTTCCGAACAAGGCTGCGTATAGATTGACGCCACAAGAAAATGAAGAGGTCAAGAACCAGGTCCAGGAGCTATTGGACAAAGGACTGGTTAGAGAAAGCTTGAGTCCATGTGTTGTTCCAACCGTGCTTAGTCCAAAGAAAG
>SNQJ01S0029272.1:21418-32499 GCA_010110895.2 Picea sitchensis | reverse complement strand
CCACTACCGAGAATGGATGATCTGATGGATTGCCTGAGTGGGGCAAATTATTTTTCAAAGATTGATCTGAAGAGCGGATATCACTATATTCGCATGAGGGAAGGTGATGAATGGAAGACAACATTCAAGACAAACGAAGGTTTGTACGAATGGCTGGTCATGCCGTTTGGCTTGACAAATGCGCCAAGCACATTCATGAGACTGATGAATGAAGTCCTAAGGGAGTTCATCGGGAAATTTGTCGTCGTATATCTGGATGATATACTGATTTTCAGTAAGACCAAGGCTGAACATTTGAAGCACTTGGCTATAGTAATGAGGAAACTACAATAGGAGAAGCTGTTGATTAATATGAAGAAGTCCTCATTTATGAAGACAGAGCTCATTTACTTGGGTTTTGTCATATTGGCAAATGAATTGAAAATGGATCCAAGTAAAGTGGAAGTGATTAAGAATTGGCCATCACCGAGAAATGTTTTTGAGGTGAGAAGTTTCCATGGTTTGGCTAGTTTCTACCGAAAGTTCATCAGGAATTTCAGTGGAATTAGTGCAGTGATGATGGACACGGTGAAAAAGCGACACAAGTCTTTTCATTGGACAACAGAGGCTGAGAAGAGCTTCAATCTGTTGAAGCGAAAGATAACAGAACGACCAGTGTTGGTGTTACCGGATTTCCAGAAGACATTTCAGGTGAAATGTGATGCAAGCGGATATGTCGTAGGAGGGGTCTTGAGTCAGGAAGACAGACCTGTTGCATATTTCAGCGAGAAGCTGGATGAGGAAAAGGTGAAGTACTCAACGTATGATAAGGAATTTTATGCTATCATACAGGTGTTGAAGAAGTGGAGGCATTACTTGATCCCAAAGGAATTTATTCTGTATAGTGATAACCATGCATTACAGTTTGTGACTCAGCAGGAGAAGCTGAATCCGAAACATGTTAAATGGGTAGAGTATATGCAGAATTTCACATTTGTAATTAAACACGTTTCAGGGACTGCTAACAAAGTGGATGATGCTTTGAGCAAGAGGTGTTTGTTGCTGCAGGAGTTTCGAGTCAAAACATTGGGCTTTGAAAATCTCAGGGACATGTATGCAGGAGATGCAGATTTTGGAGAAGCATATGAAGAAACTGAGAATCCAATTCTCAAGGATCGAAGCCCTTAGATAGATTACATGATCCAGGAGGGGTTGTTGTTCAGAGGCAATCAATTATGCATTCCAAATTGCTCCATGAGGGAGAACTTGTTGAAAGAAAAACACAGTGGTGGGTTAGCAGGACATTTTGGCCACGATAAAACATTCACAAAGCTGAGCGAATCATATTTTTGGCCAGGCATGAGAGCAGATGTCAAAAGGTTTGTTGACAGGTGTCGAATTTGTCAGCATTCGAAGGGGAGGAAACATAATGCAGGTCTTTATCAGCCATTGCCCATACCAGAGAGGCCGTGGGAGGCAATTAGCATGGATTTTGTATTAGGTTTGTTGAGGACGCAGAGAGGGGTTGATTCCATCTTTGTGGTGGTGGACAGGTTTTTAAAGATGGCACATTTTATCCCATGCCAGAAGACCAGCGATGCGACACACATCGCAAATTTGTTTTTCAAGGAGGTCATTCGACATCATGGATTACTGAAAAGCATAGTTTCGGACAGAGACACCAAATTCATAGGGCATTTTTGGAGGACCTTATGGAAGAAGCTAGGAACTAACTTGGCGTTTAGTTCATCTTACCATCCACAAACAAACGAACAGACGGAAGTCGTCAACAGAAGTCTGGGAGACTTGCTGAGGAGCTTGGTGACGGAACACCATAGTAGCTGGGACAACATATTGCCACAAGCAGAGTTCGCGTACAACGATTCAGTGAATCAGAGTACAGGGAAAAGGCCATTTTAGATTGTGTATGGGACACAATCGAGGGGAGTTTCTGAACTCAGGGAGTCAGAACAGATTGCGACTAGCAGTGTGAGCGCAGAGGAATTCGCTGAAGCGATGAAGGAACTTCACAGCAGGGTGAAGCAGCGATTGATAGACTCAAATCAGGAGTACAAGCGCAGAGCAGATCAGCATCGGAGACAACTTCAGTTCGAAGTTGGTGATCTGGTTCTGGCACACTTGAGAAAGGAAAGGTTCCCGAGGGGAACATATAACAAGTTAAAAATGAAGAAAATTGGGCCATGCATAGTCCTAAGGAAATTGGGAGAAAACGCTTATGAAATTGAGTTGCCGGATGAGATAGGAATATCTCCGACATTCAATGTCTCATACTTATATCCATATAAGGCTGAGGAAGCAAGAGCTGGAAGTGATGAATAGCCAAAGATCCAGTGGCAAAAGCAGATGCCGATAGCAGAGAAGCCACAAATGGAGTGCATACTTGACAAGAGAGTGAGCAAGAAGACCAGGCGAAAGCAATACTATGAGTATCTGGTCAAATGGAGGGGCCATCCAGTGGAAGATGCCAGCTGGGAGACTGAAGCAGAGATACAAAAGCAGGGACATACCGTGCAGGAGCTCATGGACAGGAGCCCATGAAAGTTTTCAAGCCGAGGAGTATGATGCAGGAGCATCGCAATTTTACCCAAAGCAAGCATGGAGCAGCGCATGTGTTTTTTTTTAACACATGACATATTACTTTAAAAACGTTTGAATTGGAAGCGCCAAACTTTCAATGAACCATTTGTGAAAGAGATCCTTTTGTATATTGTATCAGACCTCGAGCCATACACTCTTGTCTGAAGTAGTAGGAGGCATTTAGTAGATTTAATGCTGGTAGATAGGAGTTAATTCTAGATTTGATAGTTTAGAGTCTGAGAGGGAAAGCGGATATAGACACCCTCATTGTATTATTGTAACATATTGGAAGCATTCAGAAAGAGAGCAGAGCAGAGAATATTGTAGGAGAACCAACCATGTACAGGCATTTGAATTAATAGAACGAAGCTTTGATTCAGGCCCTTGGTTTGTGTTGTTTTCTCTGTGTGTTGTTGATGTGTTCATGAATGTTTACTTTCTTGTTATGCATTTTCTTTGTATATGTTGTGCATGTGATTTCTTGTCTCAAACTGAAGTCTGAAGAGGAGATAGAATGAGTTTCAATTGTTTCTCTATCTGAGACAGGAGATTCCTGCAAAGAGTGCAGTCGAATTCATCCGCAAGGAGTGCGTTGATGAAGGCTCAGTAGTTAACTTTTGTTCTCATTCGCCCAGAAGTTGATTTGGGTTATTGAAGTCGTGCAAGGGAGGTGCAGGTTTGAAGAAGAAGTCTCAGAGTTGCGATTCTGAGCAAAGTGTTCAAAGACTGCTGCTGCAGATAGTGCGCAGAGTTAGGAGGATTCAACACTCGAGAAGTGGTTGAACGTCGAGCGCGAGAAGTGCACCTGAATCCATCTGAAAGGATCAGGTGGAAAAGCTCAGGAGGTTTATCACCTTTGTGGTATCATTGAGGGAGAGCACAAAAGTCTGTGTGGAAGAAGGGTTCGAGCAAGAGTTGCGAACGCAGGCTTGGAGAACAAGTCTGAGAAGAAAACACTTAACGGTTTCAGAGAAATCTCAAGGAGGAGGAATCGACGGTCAGGATTCGCAGAGGGAACCAGCGAAATCCCGCCAGCCGTCAAATCTCAGAAAGTTGCGCAGGGTTTAAGCCCGAAGGAGTAGATGAGGAGTCCCGGAGGATTCATCGAGATATCAAGGTCATCGGGGTTTTGCCAAGGCAGAGAATCGGGACCTTGTGATTCTCGAGATCCCGAGGAAGGATCTCAGCCGTTGGTCTCAACAGAACACGTGTCAGGCATCAAGGCAGGAGTCAGGATTTAGTCATCGGGGATTTTAGGAGTGTGAAATCGTTGTATGTTGGAATCGCGATCCGTGATTTCCCGACGGGAGAACTCCCGATAAGAAGCAAGGAAGCCGTGGGTGAGCAGTCATCGGGATTTGGGGATTGATAAGACCCGACCCTGCGCTGCCAGGACTCGCGATCGCGTGAGGTCCGATTTTTCCGATAAGTCAAAGGGAGATCATCAGGGGAGCATCCTGTGGGTGCAGAAAATTCCCGATCAGGGATTCGAAGAGTGGTTCAACTCTTCGGGCCGAGGAAAGAGAAGGTCCTGGTGGGAGCCGACATGCCCTGGGAGGCGCGTTAGCACCACAAAGAGAAGGAGAGGGAGAACTCAAGGAACCCTTGACAAACATATAAAACAAGAACCAAGAGCTCCATGGAATCAGAGTGGCTCCATCCCTTCCAAGGGAAGGATTCCCAACACTCACACTAAATGATGAAGATCATTTCCTAGAATTGTAGGGACATGGGGAGCCCTAATAAATAGGGTTTATTAAAGGATCTAATAAATTCATAAAGGCCCCATGTGCTCCTAATATAGGAAACAAAAATGAAGGACTATGATGTCCTTCGATAAAGTATCAACTTTTGGTGCACAAGCATTGGACAAACAGTTAGTTCTAGAGGGGCCTCAGGGGGCCTCTACACTCTTTGGAACCTTCTAGTTAGAACACATACATTCAACCCTTCATTGGTTTTTGGTTATCCTTACTCACCTCCCCACTGACAAATCTATCTCCTTGATCGATGTTTACATGCCAAACCATCCTCAAGAAAAGACTGTGTGTTGGACCTCTCTTCTTACCCTTTAGGATTCAAGAATTGAGTCAAACTACATTATAGCAAGGGGTGTTAAAACCACCTTGCTACCAAAAGGGAAGAAAGGGGGTAGTCTTGTTAGATATCCCTCTAGAGACCATATTGAAGACTTAATATCCTTATTGGACTTATTTGATATCAAGCCATCTATGGGCAAATTCACCTACTCCAACAAGCAGTCTGGGTCGGGTCATATTGTGACCAAGCTGGACAAGTTCCTTGTCATCAACTCCTTTCTCGATGACTAATTTTCTCTCTCTTCCTCCATCCTGCCTTGGTGTCATTCAAATCATCATTTGCTAGCCCTCCTATGGTGTGGTTCAGATCATTGTCTGATAGCCCTCCTTTTTTCTAACTCTGTTGATCTGTGTCCCACTCCCTTCTAGTTCAATCCTCTCTAGATTCATGATCCCTCCTTCTTTGACATAATATTGTGTGTTTGTAGCTACTGGATTTCAGGCTCCCTAGTATTCCTTTGGGAACAAAAGATAAAGAGTTCCAAGTTGGCCCTCAAAAAATTGGCAAAGACTTATTACACCTTCTCGGAGCAAAAAATCAGCAACCCATTTAAACAATTGGAGGAGTTCCAAAGAAAGATTGAACATGAATTGATTTCTGAAGGCATGCTAGCTGGAGAAAAAGGCATTTTCCTACGCTATTAGCAAGCCTTGTGAGAGGATGAGGATAACTGGAGATTCAAACCATGAACCTTATGGCTCAGAGATAGAGATAAACATACATTTTTTTTCCATAGGCAAGCTAAATCTAGACGTTAGAAAAACAATGTTCAAGAGATAACAACAATAAATGGTAAGGTTATCTCCACCTTCGCCCAAATTAAAGATGCAACTTTCCATAACTTCTAGGAACTGTATTCAAAACTAGGAGGGACTGATACAGAAGACAAAACCCAACTTTTGGAGCACATCCCAACTGCCCTTAGCCTGGAATAAAATGAAGAATTAGAGAGGGCCATCACAAAAGAAGATATATATGCAACAATACAACACATGGAACTAAACAAAGCCTTGGGGTTGGATGTGCTTTGCTACAAAAAGTGGGTTTTGTAGCAAAAAGGAAAATGTAGATAATATTATCTTGGTTCAAGAAGCCATCCACTCAAGAAATTCCTGAGGAGAGAAGGGAATGACTATTGAATTGGATAGGGCCAATGCCTTTGATAGGGTAAGGCATAGCTTTCCAATTGATGTACTTCAAAAATTTGTCTTTAGTGAAAAATTTATTAATTGGCTTTCCGCCTACATTGGTTCCCCTTGGATAGCTCCCTTGTCAACAATCATCTGACTTCCTTTCTTAAAGCCTCTAGAGGTCCAAGGCAGGAATGTCCCATGTCTCCAATTATATGTATCCTTATCGTCAAGGCTCTAGGTTGGGCTCTTGATTATGAAAGGAGAGTGAAGAGAATTCCAGGCATCAGGATAGTTAGAGGGGATAAAAGGATAAACCATTCACAATTTGTTGATGATACTCTACTAATCAGTGGTGTGTCCATAATTCTCACAACTAGGTTTAAAAACATAATGGATCTCTTCAACATAGTTTTCATGGGTCTCATTAACAACACCAAAATATAGCTCTAAGCATGGAATATTAACTCACGAATTACAACTGCAATCCCCAATATTCTTGGCTTCCTATTCGAGGAAAATTGGCAGTCCTTCATCTATTTGGGGATCCCTCTTGGCCTCTATTCCATCTCCTCCCTAGTCTAGTAGCATATTCTAGCAAAAATCAAATCCAAATTCACCCAATGGGGAGCTCAGTGGTTGAATCCAATGAGAAGGCTTGTCTTGATCAACTCAATATTGAGTGCTTTCCCCATTTTCCAATTCTATGCTCTTCTTTCCCATGACAAAATTAATCTCTCTCTCTCTCTCTCTCTCTCTCTCTCTCTCTCTCTCTCTCTCTCTCTTTGGAAATTAGGAGATTTCTTTGGAAAGGAGGGAAATACAACACCAAAATATTCCATTTGGTAAACTGTAATACATTCTGAGCTCCCAAGTCGCATGGGGGATTAAGAATCAAGGACCCAACTCTAATGACCATAGTTCTAGGATACAAATTACTATGGAGACTCATTTCTGGTAGCAGAGACTAGTGGAAAAAGATTCTTCTACACAAATATATGATAGGGACTAGATTGAGATGCCTGGACAACCCCCCTGAATCTCAATCTAACTCGCAAATATGGCGCTTCCTTAAATCCTCCCTCTCACTCTTCAGTCTTACCACATCCTATACCTCATCAGTCTTACCACAACATCATAAACAAATCATTAACTATCATCATTGAACACGCAATGTGACCATGGAAAGAAATTTTGATGTGAAAGGGAAATTTTTTGCAGTTTAATAACTCACAGTGAAAACACATGTGTGGGATAACTGCGACAATTTTTTTTGGGTTGGTATGGATTTTAATTTTGAATCGGGTTAAAAATAAAAATATGTTGAAAAGGAATGGTGTTTGTGTTGTAAAAATAATTAAATATATTCAATTTAATAATAAATATATTTTTAATAATTTTATTATAGTAAAAAAATCTATTTATAATGAAAAACTTTACAAAAATATAGAATATTTTTTATTGATGAAAACTTTGCCTTTGAAGATGGACAAACAAGTCAATTTCTATGTCATTCGAGAACTCCCAGCGAAATAAGCTAGCTCCTAAAACCCTAACCCCTACATCTTTGTTGTCCATCCATGGCCTTGACCTTTGGTGGGGCTCGCCGCCTCCCCCCAGATGTCCTTACATTTCATTTGTTGGTCGCATTCATTATCAAATTGGCAAAACCGCCTCCATTTAGGTTTGTCAAGAAATTGGATGAAATACCGAAGGTCCCAGTGCACCCCTCGAATACACAGAACCCGACCTTACGTCTGGCAGAGTAGGGTCATATCGGCCAGTTCACTAGGATCTAGCCGCCTCCAAGGGCCATGGCCCTGTGGGTTGAAAAAATTTGGAAGCTATCAATCAAAGGGAAACTCTCATGTGTTTTGTGGCAGAGGCTTCTTTGCTTTCCTGTGCGAGTAAAAAGAATATCGAGATATGATTTTTTGTAGTGGTTGTTACTTCATGGGCATTAGAGGTATGTATCTCAATTGATGGACTATTGATTTCAATCCTGAAAAATGATATTCCTTTGACTATCTCTATATGGGTGCACCTACCTTATTTTCCACTACATTCTTGGAATGAGGAAATGGTTTGAAACATTGGTAACACCTTGGGAAAGTACATACATAGAGCTTAGCCCTGTGATGACATGTAGGCATGTGCTCACATTTATGTAGAAGTTGATCTTGAGAAGGGTCTTCTGGAGGCAATCCAACTCACTTTGAACCACTGGACCTATGTGGAACCAATAGATTATGAACAAATCTCTTTCAAATGTAAGGTCTGTCATGAATATGGGCATTTTGCTAAAAAATTCCCAAAAACAACTCTTGAACAAGCCCCACCAAAATCAAATGAGCATTGGAAGCTCCCTAAGAAAAAAAGACAAGCGCCTAAACAAGGTACTCAACCACAGGTAGAGAAGAGTCAACTAATGAAAAACCAACATTAGCACCCAAACCCTGAAAAATCAACCTCCTCCGCCCCCCCCCTTTCTAATGACAAATCAAGGGGAAACAATTGAGTAGCCAACATTAACAGATATGAATCCCTCTCCAACAATGATGATGTTCCCTCCCCAGAAATCCATAATGAACCCGAGAAAGAGGGTGATTATGCCACCCCCCAAAGAAGAAGATCGCATTGAGACCTACCCGTCTCTTGAAAGTGTCATCTCCTTTGAGAAAGATCCAAATGTTCCCCCTCCTAGAACCCCGTCCAAGAGAGATATCTCCCAAGTATCCCAAAAGAAGTAGGACAACCTAAGGAATTTGAAGAAGAAACATACAAGGAATCAAGTTAGGGTGAACCCTCTAAGAGAGTAGGTCGAAAATCTAATCACCATAGGCAAGAAGTGGAAACCAACAAAGAGAAGGAGAGGAGAACTAAAGGAACCCTTGACAAACATATAAAATGAGAACCAAGAGCTCCATGGAATCAGAGTGGCTCCATCCCTTCCAAGGGAAGGATTCCTAACACTCACACTAAATGATGAAGATCATTTCCTAGAATTGTAGGGGCATGGGGAGCCCTAATAAATAGGGTTTATTAAAGGATCTAATAAATTCATAAAGGCCCCATGTGCTCCTAATCCAGGAAACAAAAATGAAGGACTATGATTTCCTTCGATAAAGTATCAACTTTTGGTGCACAAGCATTGGACAAACAGTTAGTTCTAGAGGGGCCTCAGGGGGCCTATACACTCTTTGGAACCTTCTAGTTAGAACACATACATTCAACCCTTCATTGGTTTTTGGTTATCCTTACTCACCTCCCCACTGACAAATCTATCTCCTTGATCGATGTTTACATGCCAAACCATCCCAAAGAAAAGACTGTGTGTTGGACCTCTCTTCTTACCCTTTAGGATTCAAGAATTGAGTCAAACTACATTATAGCAAGGGATGTTAATACCACCTTGCTACCAAAAGAGAAGAAAGGGGGAAGTATTGTTAGATATCCCTCTAGAGACCATATTGAAGACTTAATATCCTTATTGGACTTATTTGATATCAAGCCATCTAAGGGCAAATTCACCTAGTTCAACAAGCAATCTGGGTCGGGTAATATTGTGACCAAGTTGGACAAGTTCCTTGTCAACAACTCCTTTCTTGATGACTCATTTTCTCTCTCTTCCTCCATCCTTCCTTGGTGTCATTCAAATCATCGTTTTCTATCCCTCCTATGGTGTGGTTTAGATCATTGTTTGATAGCCCTCCTTCTTTCTGACTTTGTTGATCTAGGTCCCACTCCCTTCTGGTTCTATCATCTCTAGATTCATGATCCCTCCTTCTTTGACCTAATCTTGTGTGCTTGTAGCTACTGGATTTCAGGATCCCTGGTATTCCTTTGGGAACAAAATCTAAAGAGTGCCAAGTTGGCCCTCAAAAAATTGGCAAAGACTTATTACACCTTCCTGGAGCAAAAAATCAGCAACCCATTTAAACAATTGGAGGAGATCCAAAGAAAGATTGACATGAATTGATTTCTGAAGGCATGTTAGCTAGAGTAAAAGGTATTTTCCTACGCTCTTAGCAATCCTTGTGAGAGGAAGAGAATAAATGGAGATTCAAATCATGAAGCTTATGGCTCAGAGATAGAGATAAAAATACAATTTTTTTTCATAGGCAAGCTAAATCTAGACTTTAGAAAAACAATATTCAAGAGATAACAACAATAAATGGTGAGGTTATCTCCACCTTCACCCAAATTAAAGATGCAACTTTCCATCACTTCTAGGAATTGTATTTAGAACTACAAGGGACTGATCCAGAAGACAAAACCCAACTCTTGGAGCACATCCCAACTTCCCTTAGCCTGGAGGAAAATGGATAATTAGATAGGGCCATCACAGAAGAAGAAATATATGTAGCAATACAACACATGGAACTAGACAAAGCCTTGGGGCTGGATGTTCTTTGCTACAAAAAGTGGGTTTTATAGAAAAAAGGAAAATGTAGATAATATTATCTTGGTTCCAGATTTTCAAGTCCCGAGGAGAGAAGGGAATGCCTATTGAATTGGATAGGGCCAACACCTTTGATAGGGTAAGGCATAACTTTCTGATTGATGTACTTCAAAAATTTGTCTTTAGTGAAAAAATTATTAATTGGCTTTCTGCCTACATCGGTTCCCCTTGGATAGCTCCCTTGTCAACAATCATTCGACTTCCTTTCTTAAAGCCTCTAGAGGTCCGAGGTAGGGATGTCCCATGTCTCCAATTCTATATATCCTTATCATCAAGGCTCTGGGTTAGGCTCTTGATTATGAAAGGAGAGTGAAGAGAATTCCAGGCATCAGGATAGTTAGAGAGGCTAAAAGGATAAACCATTCACAATTTGTTGATGATACTCTACTAATCAATGGTGTGTCCATAGTTCTCACAACTAGGTTTAAAAACACAATGGATCTCTTCAATAGAGTTTTCATGGGTCTCATTAAAAACAAAAAAATCAAGCTCTAAGCATGGAATATTAGCTCACGAATTACAACTGCAATCGCCAGGATTCTTGGCTTCCTATTCGAGGAAAATTGGCAGTCCTTCATCTATTTGGGGATCCCTCTTGGCCTCTATTCCATCTTGTTAGAAAAATAGGACCGCAGAGCAATAAAATAAAACAAATGCGAAAACAAAACACAGAAAATACACAATACAAGAGAGACACAGATTTACGTGGTTCACCCAGTGTGGGCTACATCCACCTGAGAAATTTCCAAGTCCTTTCTTTATTATTATCCAACAAAATGAAGGGATACAACCTACAACAAAACTCGTTGTAA
>SNQJ01S0029272.1:0-14603 GCA_010110895.2 Picea sitchensis | reverse complement strand
AAGGGCGAAGGTGGCGGGGACGGGGAAGAGAAAGTAAGGAATGGCCAAGTATGAAAAGAGGTCGAATGGGCTTCAAAATAGGGTTACAAGGGATACTCGGGAGAGGTGAGGGTCTAATGGTCAAATTGTATGTCTCAGAAACTTTGAGTGCAAAATGCGTAAAATGGAAGAGGGCATGATGAGGCGGTCCAACGACTAGTTTGTATATCGCAGAATTCCAGGTGTTGTTTGCAGGGTGCAAAACAATGGAAGTGCAATATTGAGGCCGCCTGTCCGGGAACCTGCAATTGAAAAAGTGGCTAAGTATGGAATAGGGAAACGGTCAGTCGGACTCGTTTTCGCTAATATATTGAAATTTGTAATAGATATCCCATTACCTGGCAAGATCTTTTTTGCGTGTCTCTGCACAAGTTGTGTAGGGATAGTCAGTGTGACTGTCTCCTCTAGGATTTTGCTCATTAATGACAATCTTTACGATATAATAATGTTTTTATAAACAATTTTTTTTATTACAAATAAGACTATTATATATATATACACGTATGAAAAGCGGTGGGACGGGCTTCAAAGTAGGGTTACAAGGGATAATCAAGAGAGGTGAGGGCCCGATGGTCAAATTGTATGTCTTTATATATATATATATATAAACAAATTTTTATTATAAACAAGTGTGAAGGTGGTGGGGACGGGGAAGAGAAAGAAAGGAATGGCCAAGAATGAAAAGTGGTTGGACGGGCTTCAAAATAGGGTTGCAAGGGATACTTAGGAGAGGTGAGGGACCGACAGTCAACTTGTATGTCTCGACAATTTTGAGTGCAAAATGCATAAAATGGAAGAGGGCGTGACGGGGCAGTCCAACGGTCAGTTTGTATATCATAAAATTTCGGGTGCTGTTTCTGGACAAATTGTGTAGGGATAGTCAATCTGACTATATCCTCAAGGATTTTAGTCATCAATGACAATATTTGCGGTTGCTGCATGGTGAGTTGTTATCATTAAATCTCAGTTATTGCATACTTGGAAATAAGTGTGAAGGTGGTGGGCACATGTAACAATGATTAGGAATTGGATATTTCGTGAACCCTCCAACTCGAGGATCCATGAAAGAGATTCAAATAAATGGCCAAGTATGGAAAGCGGATCTACATGCTTCAAAATGGGGTGAAAATAGTTCCCCAGGAGACGTGAGGAGCCGATGGTCAAATTGTAGGTCTCGAAACTTTTGAGTGCAAACTGTGTAACACAAAAGAGGGTATGATGTGGGAGTCTCACAGTAAATTTGTATATCATGGAAGTCTGGGTGTTGTTTGCAGGTCATGGAACAATGGAAGTGCAATCTAGAGCTCGCCTACCTGGGAATCTGCGGTCGAAAAAGTGGCTAGGTATGGAATGGGGAAGCAGTCAGTTGGAGTTGCGATATAAAAGCACGAGTGAAAATGTGAACCCGTGAGTCCGCCAACCCGTGCAGTTAGACATTTTTGAAAAAACGACTAAGTAACCAGAAAGAGAAAGTAGAGGTGAAAAAGAAATGGGAATTTGGTTAAGTATAGAAGAGGGAAAATAAGGGATAATATATTCAAATCTGTAATAGATATTCCATTTCCTGGCAAGATCTTTTTTGCATGTTTCTGGACAAGTTGTATACTTATTGCATATACTTGGAAAGAAGTGAGAAGGTGGTGGGCACATGAAACAATGACTAGGAATTGGAAATTTCCCGAACCCGCCAAACCAATGATCCGAGAAAGATATTCCAAGAAATGGATAAGTGTGGAAAGCGATCGGACAAGCTTCAAAATAGGGTGACAAGGGTTCCCTAGGATACGTGAGGCCCTAATGGTCAAATTGTATGTCTCAAAAATTTTGAGTGCAAAATGTGTAACACAGAAGAGGGGATGATGTGGGAGTCTGGAAGTCAATTTGTATATCGCGGAATCCCGAGTGTTGTTTGCAGGTCACAGAACAATGGAACTGCAATTTAGAGACCGCCTATGCGGGAACCCATGATCGAAAAAGTGGCTAGGTATGGAAAGGGGAAGCGCTCGGTCAGAATCGTGATATAAAAGCATGAATGCAAATGTGAACCCGTGAGTTTGCCAACCCGTGCAGCAGGACATTTTCGGAAAAACGATTAAGTAACCAAAAAGAGAAAGTACAGGGGAAAAATAAAGGGGAATTTGGTTAAGTATAGAAGAGGGAAAAGAAGGGGATAAAAGAGAGTGGGAAAATAGAAAAGCGGAGGGAAATTTTCGTAATCGAGAATTGGTCTCAAACAAGCCCCATTGTTGCAAAACCATCATTTTCTAGTCCAATATTTTATCCACTTACTCATTTTCTATTGTGCTTGTACCATTAAAAAGGGTGTGAGAAAATGCTTTGTTGAAGATTTGTTTTTATTGCAACTTGTGGGAGTAATTGTGTTCTTGATACATTCTTCAATGACTTTGACATATTATCTTAATTATTAAACTTCTTGCATGATGGGTTGTTAGCATTAAAGATTAATAATTTCATATCTAGAAACAACAATGACGATATTGAATTTTAATATTGTGGTTGATTTCATAGTCTCATTTGAATTCAGCCACCATATATCATTTTTTTTTTTATTCACGAAGAAGAAATTTGGTAATTTCATTAATAAAGTGATGGACAACTAATAAAATGTTTCCTTTTGGAGTAAAGGAATCAAGGAAGCGAAATGGAAATAAAAAATCGTTTTCTCAGCAAGGTTGATATGAAGACAAAACTTTTAGGGTGGGGCCCTGACTGCCGCATCATGAAATAGTGTTGCTATGTTCTTTCTGCATTACAAATAGAATTGAATGTTGGTTTGAAAATGTCTGAAATTCATTTATGTTTCCATAGAAGCCTGATGGGATCGACACAATGCATTGTCATATAATTTTTCAATGCTCCATATTAGATCAAATTACTTGAGCCAATACAATAATCAAGGATTACGAGACTATCGAACCATGTAAACGAGAAGAGGTGTTAAATCCAGCAAAGAAGCAACAACCAAGATTCCAAGGCAAATTTTTTAATAGTAAATCCATAAAAAAGTAATATTGGGCAGTGTATATTTATCCATAGACATTGGACTAAGTTTTTTGCACCGAAGAATTGAACATATTTGTCATAAATACAGGTACATGAGCTACAAAATAAAAAAAACATGCATACAATTCTATGTTGTTCCTTTAGTGGGACAACATGCAGGAGCCATCGAGATGCTCTTCAACATGCATACAAAACTCATTACCATGCTTTTTTTAGGAAGTCCTTGCAGTCTTCTCCTCAGAAGGTCAAAGTTGGTTGTCACAATCTCAATATCTTGCGAAATACCTAAGGCGACAAAGAAACGAGAGAGTGGTTCTACAATAGAATAATTCTTTGGCTTGAAGCAGGTCAATAACACTCTTTCTCCTAACTCTAGTGATCTAGAGACATTGCAAGGCACCACTGAATTGTACAAATAACAGGGAAAATGCCCAGGTGAGAAGACTTTCCAATCCGTGGCCACCATTGCCAAGAGCACGACATCCCACAACATCGCTCCAATGGCCCACCCCAGTAAGAAAGAAACCCAAAATTCTTCAAACGCAGGAGGACATAAGAACCCATCCTCGCGGTAAAATTGATAGTTCTCACAAGATTCCTGTGAAGAAGAAGAGAAAAAATGTTGTAGGGAAAGAAGAAGAGCCCGAAACTGAAAGTGAGGACACACCAAGAGACCACCTCCTTACAGTCGAAGACTTCAGGGACACATCCTGCATGAGCAATTCAAGAGGTCCAAATTAATTCGTTCTGGGAGAGAGGGGACCAAGAGACCCCCTCCTTACAGGAAAAGACCTTAGGGACACATGTTGCACAAGCAATTCCAGAGGCCCAAATTAATCCGTTCTGGGCGAAAGGAGATGAGTAGTAGGAATATGACTTGCACCAATGGTAGTTCTGGTCCTTATCCCCTAAGATGTTAATTGTATATATAGAGAACAAGTGAGTGTTCCCGCAATTGAATAATTATTTGGCTCGAAATATATCTCTGGACGCATCAAGAGACCATTTCCTTACAGTGAAATACTTCCACCCAGAACGAACTAATTTGGGCCTCTAGAATTCCTACTCTTGAGCTGCAAAGCGGCTATTGCGTTCAACGTTGGTTTCTTTTATGAAACCCCTTCCTTTGGTCTTGTCAGGGCCGCCATTGCCGAGATGGGAAGTGACCCCCGTTATGGTTGATTTCAATTTGGGTGCAGGAGTGGGAACAACGCCTACATTTCCATCATCCATTGTCGTATCATCATCCATCAGATCATCTTCTTCCGTCTTGAAATCGACTGCATCAACCTCTGCGCCAACCATCAATGCAGTCAGGCGGGATGTCTGACCAGGCGCGGTTGCCTTGGAATTATTTGGCTTGAAATATATCTCTCGGTGCACCAAGGGACCATCTCCTTTTTTTATTCTGGGTGGAGGGAGATGAGTAGTAAGAATATGCCCTGGAGCACTGTAACTTCTGGTCATCATGCCCAAAGGTGTTTACTATATCTGGATATAATTGTTGTCGAACTGCTGCCATAAGTTAATGAGAATGTTTGTTTGTTCTAGATGATGTTTTAAATGAACATTCGGAAGGGATAATATAACCCTCCGCAAATATTGGTTTAATGTGTATCAATGGGAGATCTCCTCGAGCCTTTCGCTAATCGATAACAATCTCTACGGTTCGTACATAATGAGTTGTTACCATTAAAGCTTACTAATTGCATATTTAGAAAAAAGTGTGAAGGTGGTGGTGATGGCGAAGAGTGATTAAGGATTAGAGATTTTGTGAAGCTGCCAACCGGACGACGCGTGAAAGAGATTGCATGATGCTTGAAATGAACACTTGGAAAGGATAACAAAACCCTTCTCAAATCTTGGTTTAATTCGTATTAATGACAGATCTCCTCCAGCCTTTTGGACATTAATGACAATCTTAACGGTTCCTGCACGATGAGCTAATAGCATTAAAGCTTAATAATTGCATATCCAGAAAGAAGTGCGAAGGTGGAGGGGATGGCGAAGAGCGATTAAGCATTTCACATTTCGTCAACCTGCGAACCCACGAAAGAGATTCCAATAAATGGCCAAGTATGGAAAGTGGTCAGTTGGGCTTCAAAATAGGGTCACAAGTTATACTGAGGAGACGTGAGGGGTCGATGGTCAAATTGTATGTCTCCGAAATTTTGACCGCAAATTGTGTAACACGGAACAGAGCACAATGACGGATTTCGGTGGTCAATTTGTATATCATGGAATTTTGGGTGTTGTTTGTAGGTCACGAAACAATGGAAGTGCAATGTTGAGAAGCATGACCAGGAACCGTCGATGGGAATAGTGACCAAGTATGCAATGGGGAAGCGGTTGGTCGGACTCGTGATATAAAAGCATGGGACATACTTGGAACAAGGCATATTGACGGGGTTGAAAACAGGGACACAAGTTCTACTCAGGAGACGTGAGGGCCCAATAGTCAAATTGTATGTATCCAAACTTTTGATTGCAAAATGTGTAACAAAAAACAGGGGACAATGACGGACTTCGACGATCAATTTGTATATTGCGGAACTTCGAGTGTTGTATATAAAAGCATGAGACATTCAGAAAAATAACTAAGTAACCAGAAAGGGAAAGTAAAGGAGAAAAATAAATTGAAATTTGGTTGTTAATTTATAGATCGGGGAAGTCTGGGTGTTGTTTGCAGGCGGCGAAACAATGGGATTGCAATGTTGAGCCCGCCTACCCGGGAACCTGGGATCCAAAAGAGTTGTTGAATATGGAACATGGAAGCGGTCAGTTGGACTCGTGATATAAAAGTATTAGTGGAAATATGAACACGTGAATCCGCCAACCCACACACCTAGACATTTTTTGAAAAATGACTAAGTAACCAGAAAGGGAAAGCAGAGGGAAAAAAGAAAGGGGATGGCAATTTTTGGAAGCGAGAATTGGTGTTACGAAATCCCCATTGATGGTATTAACAATAACTATGAAGTGCATTAAACAGGTGAGCAGGCTCTTTAATCAAGGAATAGATAAAGCGAGTCATGCTTATAGTTTCCAAGATGTGTTTGCATAAGAGAAGCATCGAAAAGCCACAGGAAAATCAATTTTGGGATGTTTAAGTAAATTATTGTACTGTCAACTTCACCATAAGTATAACAATGTCGAATTTTAATTTTAATTTTCTGTGGTTGATATGATAGTTCCATTGGACTTCACATAGAATATATCCTTTTATTTCAAAATATTTCCAAAGATGAATTTTGGTAAGTTCATCGATCAAGTAAAAGTGCTAAAATGAGCCACATACTACATTTGCATTAGAGAGCTTATATTAAAAGGAAAAGCAGGCCGTGTATATTCTTTAAGATCATAGAAAAACTTCCAAGATCTTGAATGTATCATTAATTTTACAGAATGAAGCATACAACCAAGAGCCAAGTAAACACCAAATATATTGAAATTCGAGGCACAAGGCAACACATGAACACAGAAGGCGCCAAGGGAGATCCCACAAGGGTCCATAGAGTAGTACGCATCGAACTATGCATCAAACAATTTGATATAAAAAAATACACACATGCGGCATTGATTTTCTCTTACATGTGGTATATGTTCCCATGAGAAAATAACCGGGCCCATGAGAACCCTGAACTACAACAGGAAAGAACATGAACAAAAGTCTACCAAACACAAGACAACACAAAACCAACGAAGATTCGACATTGTATCCCAGCTATAACCAAACCCCCAAATGGGCACCAAGAAACTTGTTGATTACTATTTTACCATGAAGCAAGATCATTATGGGCATTTTCTTCTGATAGTGCTATGTTCTATCACTACCAGTTTTAACAATGCAAAATTTCCAATATTATTGGAAATTTCCAATACTCACCACATAAATCTAAAAACAACCATTTCGATGGTTCAAAGGATGGGCCTGATTTATTCACAGTTGGATACTTTGTATGGGGTTTGTCCTCATGCTTCCCATTTCTGGACTGAACAATCTTATGCGCTTCCTGTTTAATTTGCCATGGCACTACAAATTTCTATTCATATTCTCATTGGGTGGCATGGACAGATACACATGAGATTGTTTTGTTTCCTGCCAATGCTTGATATGATTATTTTTATTTTTATTTTCAGCTGATATGCAATATTGCATTGTTCTCATTTAAGGTAACTTTGCTATGGACCCAAAAGCCGCGCAACATGTAGACATTGTTTTCCTTTTTTCTGTAGGTATACTTCATATGGAAATTTTGCTAACCTAGGAAGCACATCTTGTAACAAAGGTTGTCTAATTGTACAATGTACAATTGTATTGTCGACGGTTCGGATGGAAACATTGAGGCAATGTCTATATATGTAAGAGAATTTTTTACTGCATCGTAGACAATCAATTGTACCATCATTTATGAAAGCAGAGGCATAAGCAAAAGAGTTTCATTTGGCACATACAGGATTGAAGGGGGTCGAGTACGCATTTGTTGCAACCAAAACAACCTCAACACGGGCACATGAGCATAACAGTTAATATATTGAACAATATAATATACAACTGCACAACAAAAAAAAAGATGCAGAAAATTGGTGAAGGCAATTTGTATGAGCAAAGTGAGGATGAAATTGTAGATGTATACGCACGACAGTTGTCGAGCTAGTTAGTTTCTTGAGATCTTGTACTATGTCTATTTGCAATTTTGTTACAAATGTTGCTTGGTTTGTGCGAAAGATCCTTTCTTTAACATCTCTTTTCTTTGTTATATTTTTGAAGAGCATAAGTGGAAATTGCCCCTTATGCAATTGTTTTTCCATTGAGGAAAACAAATTTGAATAGGTGTCGAACAATTGCAACTGCAACATGGAACAATGCAATAGTTGTGTAACATAACCGAGATACATGTACATGTGAAAGTAAATGACAAAACTGGATATGGAGAATGGTACCATTGCCTTTTCGTTGTCCGACTCTCCATATTTTATATGGAGAATGTGTTGTGAGCCAAGTTTTCTCGCGAGTGTGACAACTGCACCAATGGTTTTGATTGGGTAAGTGTCGTTGCTCTATGCAAGTTGGTTGATTGTTGTGTCCGGTACGAAATGATATTCTGAACAAATTGTAAGAATTTTTTCCACAATACTTGTTTCGTTGAGCGATATAATATGATCACAATCACCACGGTCATATACTGTTTTGGGCAATACATTAAAATTTGTAATGGATATCCCATTACCCGGGAATATCTTTTCTGCATGTTTCTGGACAAGTTGTGTAGGGATAGTCAATGTGATTATCATTAGGGCTTCGTTGTCTATCATGTCAGCATGCATAATGGATATAGTTTTGTTTTCCTTGTCCAAGTAGGTGCTATAGACGACCATTATGTCCCCGATGAACACTTGTCCAGTTCGGCGGCTGTTCAAGCCCTCTATTGATAGTATTTTGGTGTTATAAGTTTAGACATGGTGACATTTTTTGAACATGAAAAGTAATGTGAATGGTAGTCTTCATTATTGTTTTGTTTTCTTTTTTTCCTAGAATAAAGGTAAAAGTGGACGCACAACTTGGATGAAGTATGGAGGCCATAGTTTTGCAACCAGACCTCTTATTCTGCGGAACTTGCGCTATGTTCGACATCTCACTTGCGCTTGTTGATACTTGTTGTGAACTGCAAAGTATGTGTTGCATATGACATCAACATATTTATCATGGCATAACTGAATAAATAGCTCAGGATATTTGTTTGGTAAACATATCAGGAACACAATGTATGAATCTTTACCTTTGGCCTTGTCGTTCTATTGATGTTTGCGATGATTGAATTATCATGCCCATGTCACTAGTCCAACGTTTTTTGATGCAAGCATGTGTATATGAAAATCAGAAGGACTAAATAGGCATATGCATTGTATATTGTCCATAATTGTTCTGAATGTCACATACATGCTTGAAGGATATGGAATACGAAATAGGGTGTCAAGGGATACTCAAGAAACATGAGGACCCGATGGTCAAATTATATGCCTCAGATTTTTTGACTGAAAAAATGTGTAATAGGGAATAGGGCATGATGGGGGAGTATGACGACCAATCTGTATATCGTGGAACCTCAGAAGCTAGAGGCACAATCTTGAGCCCGCTAGCTCGGGAACCCGCGATCGAAAAAGTGGCTAAGTATGGAATGATGAAGTTGTTGGTCAGAGTCGTGATATAGAAGCATGAGTATAAATGTAAACCCGTGAGTCCACCAACCCGTGCACCTAGACATTTTCGGAAAGATGATTAAGCAAAGCAACCAAAAAGCGAAAGTAGAGGAGAAAAACAAAGGGGAATTCAGTTAAGTATAGAAGAGGGAAAAAGGGGGGATAATAGAAAGTGGGAAAATAGAAATGGGGAGGGAAATGTTTGGAAGCGAGAAGTCTCAACAAAGGCCCATTGTTGCCAAATCATCATTTTCTAGTCCAATATTATATGCACCTACTCATTTTGTGTGTTTGATTTACTATCACAGTTGGTATACATTTTCGAAGATTGTACTTCACCGCCCTCTGTTGTGGCATATAAGAATTCATCTTCTTGTCCAACTAATCTGTTTCTTTCAATGTAGCAATGCAAAAAATACAGTGGACATGAAGGTAAGTTAGTATGTAGAAAGACATATAAAAAAACAAATATATTTCTATTTATTTCAATGTAGCAGCACAGAGAATACAATTCACATGAGGATAAGTTACTATGTAGGAAGATACGTAGTATCTACATACAATAAATTAGGTGCAAAGCAGTAGAACAAGTAGAAAAAATATAAAGACAATAAATGAAATGATAAACAATGGAATATAAAATAAGAGTAGGAGCATGCACCTCTGTATCTCCTCTTCTACATTTGCGGCAAAGAGTCCCTCGTCTTCTCCAATTATTATGTTTGTTTAAATGTAGCAATGCAAAAAAATACAATGGACATGAAGGTAAGTTGGTATGCAGGAAGACATGTAAAAAAATAAATAGAGCTCGATTTATTTCAATGTAGCAGCACAAAGAATACAATTGTCATGAAGACAAGTTATTATGTAGGAAGATACACAATATCTACATACAATAAATTAGGTGCAAAGAAATAGAACACATATACAAACAATAAATGAAATACAAAACAATGGAATATGAAATAAGAGTACAAGCATGCACCTTTGTATCTCCTCTTCTACATTTGCAGTAAAGAGTCCTTCGCCTTCTCGAGTTATTCTGTTTGTTTCAATGTGGGAACACACAAAATACAATGAACATGAATGGAAGCTGGTATGCAGGAGAGAACAAGTAATATGTACATACAGTAAATGAGAATCAAAGGAATAGAATAAAAGAGAGTTAGAAACATGAACCTTTGCTTTCCTTGATCCATGGTTGTAATTATATAGAATTTTTCCTGTCCAAAATATGTTACAAGACAAAAAATATTAAGAAATCACATGGTCATAGCTGAATGATTTTTGTTTTGTGCGGCAAAGTATCCAGATATGCTTTGAGACATGGAAATATAATTTTGCAATATCTTTGATGTATATTTCATCTTTCAAGTACAAGACAAATTGTATCGTGGTCAGACCAATCTGTGTATAGGATAAAGAGGTTGTATTGTGATATGGACACATTTCACCATATATGGTTAATAAGTGTGTTTTGCACACATTTTATCTTAACCAAAAGAAAGCAGACATTGTAATTGCACATGTAGTTTTCCAATTATTTGTTATGCCATTATTTTGTAGCATGTCAACACTGAAGTATCCTAGAATGATAATGGTTTCATCCAGATGTAAATGGTGTGATGCATTTGAGAACACATTCATTATGTTAGCAATGTTGCACGCGACGCAGCATAGAAATTGAAAATTGCAATTTGCAATCCACTGAACACCACTCTTGCTAGCACCATCTCAATATCTTTTTCTTCTACAAGAACATTTTGCAAAGGTATGTAGGTATGGTTCAGAGTTAGGAGAAAAAATTGGAGCAAAATTTAAGAGCATGATGGAAAGATATGCCAATTTGTGCAATTTTGTTGTAGCCTAGGCATGGTTGCATCATACCTATACCTTCTACACCTACATGCAATTTTCTTCTACAAGAACATCCTGCAAAGGAAACAAGCTTGACATCGTATTTTTCATTCAAAAGACACGGGTTCGTTTCTCGTATGGGATATACAGGCACGGGATACACGCTAGATTTCAACTTTTTCACACACGACAAAGGACTGAAATTTGCAATGCTAGAAAAAATGACAGTCAGAGTTGTGCACATGACATTGGCATGGACATGGTGCAGAGTCCCGAGAAAAAATCGAAGGAAAATTGAAGAGAAGGAGAAAAAGATATGCCAACCTCTATGTAAAGTCTGTAGGACAAGAACGATGAATAGATACTTAAACATTCTTACATGCAAAATGAAAACAGTGAATAGTAAACAACGAACACGAATGGAAGTATATTATTGAAACTTACTCGTTAATGATGAACGACAGAACCGTGGGTCCACTTGCGGGTGCAGGACTTGAACACTGCAAAGTGCAAAAAAACAACTCCAACTGCCAGCGCAGGGCCCCAACATTGCAAAGCCGAAGAAAACAACAAACAACAAACCAGGGAGCAAGCACGAACAAGCCCAACTGCAGCCGCAAGACCTCATACTCGTAAACTTGAACCAAACAACAACAAGCAACAACCGACGAACCAACGAACCAACGAACAAGCAAAAACCATTGAACCAGTAAACAACATATGTATCTTCAATGATTACCAAATTGCATCCCAAACACAAAAGAAATATGAAACATATGACGACCATGCAAGTAGAAATAATTAAACATTCTTACTTGAAAACTGCAAACAGTAAACAACAAAAAATGAATACAAATGAAATTATGGCATCGAAACTTACTCGGAAATGATGAACGACAGAAGTGAAGGTTGAATTGTGGGTGCAGGAATTGAACCCCGCAAAGTAAAAAAAACAGCTCCAACTGTGGATTCAGGACCCCAACCCTGCAAAGTTGAAGAAAAAAAAAGCAAGCAACAAGCACCAACAAGTCCAACCGCAGGTGCAGGTCCTCAACCTTGCAAAGTTGAACCAAACAACAACAAACAACAACCGACGAACCAACGAACAAGAAGCAACCACCTAACTAGTAAACAATATATGTATCTTCAATGATGACTAAATTGCATTCCAAGCATAGAAGAACTATGAAACATACGATGGCTATGCAACTGGCAGTGGACAACAATATTGTCCAAATTCACTGCAACATTGTATGGAACAATTCGAGGAAAAATGTACTGTGAGAAGCCTATTTAGGTAAAAATTTAAGGCTGTCAGGCTGTTTAAGGGCCTCGTGCTATTTAAACATTTAAGTTGCCATGCCTGTTTAAGGGCCTCGTGCTATGTAATCATTTAAGTTGTCAGGCATATTCAAGTACCTAAAAAAGAGTGTCAATTCTCTAAACCTTCAGTATGTAAACATTTCAATACAAATAGAAATAATAAAAACATTAAAAAACAACGTCGATGCTTAGAAATTTTGGTATGTAAACATTTCAGTAAAAATTTAATTAAAATTTAAAAAGAGCGTCCAAGATCAAAACTTTGGATATCTAAACATTTACAACATTGGGAACAACGAAGCTAGCAATAAGACCTCCAATCTATTCTCCAATGAGGCGATGACATATAAGGTTTTTTTATTATATAAAAAATAATGTTTTTACTTCTATAGTTCGAACAATACAAATGATGCGAAAATTTGTAGTCAAAGGACATATTAATATGAAGTCAACAAATTATCGATCGTTATAGTCCCTCTACACCTTCTGCAGGGACTAATAAGAAAGAAAATTAAAGGTTGGTTGTTAGGAAAACATTCAAGTTTATAAACAACCATTGGAAATTAAGATTAAAACAATTACGAGGAAAAATATAATGGAATTATAAACGCATGAGGAGGGGGTCTTACGCTTAAGGGTTCAAATTTACTTGCACCTAAGATATTATGGTCTGGGTTATAGACCAAAACCAGGTAAGCTTCTACAAAGACATGAGGATGAACACTTTTATCATACTAAGTCTTACACGCTTCTTATGAGTCTCATTGGCCATTGTAGCTTCATGATGGGTTTCATCTAGACGTGCCAAATACAAGAGACGTTCTTCCTCGACATAAGTGTTGGGCACGTGTTATATGGCTAGTTTTAACAAAGGGATTTTGCATTCAATAGGAAATACTACCTTTACCCCATAGACAAGTTGAAATGGTGTAAAACCATTGGTAGTTTTCACTGAGGTTCGATATGCCCATAATGATGAAAATGGCATAAGGTGCCAGTTTGTTTTGTGTTCCCCAACCATTCTTTGAATCATTGTCTTCAAAACACTATTGATAAATTCTACTTGAAAATTAGCTTGAGGATAATAAGGCATTGAGTTCTCATGCTGAAAACCCAACATGGTAGCTCGTTCGATCATTATTTTATTACAAAAATGTGACCCATGATCCATAACAATAGTTGCACCCCAAACCTAGTGATGATGTGATTGAATACACAAAGTGTTGTTATGGTTTCATCGTTGGAATACGTAGAGATAGCCTCGACCCACTTAGTGAAGTAGTCAACAACCACAATGACGTAACCATGGCCCATTAGCTGAGAAAGGATTACAAGTCATGAAATCATTACCCACTTTGTGAAGGGTCCAATAGCAACCACATGGTGAAGTGGAGTAAGATGTGAACACATATTCTAAGTAAAGATTGGACAAGGATGACACTTATGAACCACAGTGATACAATCTTTAAAGATTGTAGGCCAAAAGTATATTGCACACAATATCTTCTAGGTAGTGGAAAGACCAAAAAAATGATCACCGCATACTTCGGCATGATAATGTTTTAGAACATGCTCAACTTTTTCATGGACAAGACAACAACGTAATACCATATTTACCCCACATTGATAAAGTGTTTTTCAATGCACCCATATTGTTCAAGGTTTCAAACATCATATTGCCTAGTGTTCTTAATCTTATCTAATCAACAATAATTATAAAAAGTTTTCTTAATCTCATCTAATTAACAATAATTATAAAAAAGATTGTTTATTCTATTTTTCTTCCTTATGCTTTGAGGACAAACTTGAGTGAGAGAAGGAACCAACTTGTAGTCACCAAGTACTTAATAGATAGAAGGAATTAAGTATAAAATCTACTCAATGAATATATAGTAGCTAGAAGGAATTCACAAATAAAAACTTGTGCATTAACACTTTGGGTCATTGTAGATTAAACCATGTTGTGGTAACGGATGAAAAATTGAGTACATAATAAATGGAAAGGATAAGTAATGAGTATTGAACCATAAAGTATTTATGGTAATACATGTCTTAAAAGGTAAAATTATTTTAAATACAAGTCAATATTTTTTATTTAGCAAAAATCAAATCAAAAGGGTATGTAGTGTTAGAATAACAATGGAGTATGTAAAGTCTAC
>SNQJ01S0029271.1:14689-74920 GCA_010110895.2 Picea sitchensis | reverse complement strand
TCTCTATAGGTTTCCTCTTCTTTATGACCTCCAATAGATAATAATGAAAGGGACTTTTTGGTGAACAATAATGAATAAACCCAATAAATATTAAAACAGATAATGAATGTATATACCATCGGACGATATTCATTTGATCCCCCATCCATGTGCCCATATTTTCTACAATGTTTTGTAGCTGTTGCTAGTAAAACTCTTTCGGGACGTCTAGTACAACAATTTTTGCAAGGGAAATAACATTTACCGTCACCCTTTTCACCCTCTTTAATTCTTTTCCCAGCTCTAATGTTTTCTGACATTCTTCCCCACAGACTTATACTGAAACAAATATCTATTTTTTGTTCGCCGAGAAGACCCGCAAACCCTTTTTGAAGCATCCTTATTATAGCAAACTTGTCGCAACATCCGTCAAATGCAACATATTTATAGATTTTGTAACGTCGCAATTCCGACGAAAAAAAGTCCTAAGTGACCGTTGGTATTTTGACTTGGTGAACATACTAAGGTGATCGTTGGAGGGGAAAACCTAGTTTCGAAAACGTCTCAATTGTGACATACATTTTCACAAATGTGGCAAGAGAGACGTTCCAGTGGAAAATGTGGCAAGAGAGACGTTCCAGTGGAAAATGTGGCAAGAGCGACCTTAACGTGGAAATTGCGACATACATCTTGACAAACGTGGCAAGAAAGACGTTCCAGTGGAAAACGTAGCAAGAGAGACGTTCCAGTGGAAAACGTGGCAAGAGCGACGTTAACGTGGCAAGAGCGACGTTAACATGACAATTGCGACATACAACTTCACAAACGTGGCAAGAGAGACGTTCCAGTGGAAAACGTGGCAAGAGAGACGTTCTAGTGGAAAACGTGGCAAGAGAGACGTTAACGTGGCAAGAGCGATGTTAACGTGGCAAGAGCAACGTTATCGGGCAACATATTTTATTTTTTTTATATAAATTTCCTCTATTTTGCGACAATATGGACAATTTTGTCCATAACGCCGCAAATAAAACGTCGGAATTTTTACAATATGTATTAGTGTAAGGTTGGTCAAGAGGGAAACCATACCAAGGGGTGCTCATGATAATACCGATGGGGCCGGTTAGGAGATATCCAAAAAAATGGGACCTTCCTGATAATTCCAATGGGGTTGGTCAAGAAAGAACCACATAACCAAAAGAGACATAACCCTTCAACTAAGAATGTCAACAGGGTTGGTTAGTAGAGGGAACTAAAAGACTAATACTCCTCATAATTACAATTGGGTAGGTGAGAAGGTGATTATGATACAACCCTTCCTCCCATAAGAATTTCAATGGGGATGGTCAGGAGAGAAGAAGGGAGATATCTTACCAAATAATTCCAATGGGGATGGTATAAAATGAATCTCTTAAAGATGAAAACCCTCCTAGTAATTCCAATGGGGTTGTCTAGGAGTGGGTGAATGATGCCCCCAGCTAAGGGATGCAATGCAATGCACTAGGCATGTCGTCAACTAGAAGTAATCATGCAACCAAGGGACATATAACTCTTCATGAGAGAAAATGGCTTCTAGATGAAGTGTGGAATTTCAAAAAAAAAAACCACTTGTTTGAAAAGTGTTACAAGATGATTCTAATGATGAAAATGGTTTGTCAATTGGTGTCCGTACGAGCCCAAAACAACAAAAATAAAATGGGGTTTCCATTAAATGAGTTTCCCTCTAGTTTTATGGTTCATTCTCACTAGTGGTGGAGGCCAAACATGGAGAGGAGGAGAAGGCTCTAAATCTTTCTAAGCTCATTGCAGGAGACCTTAATGATGAAAACTGGTGTTGTGAGATTTAGGTTGGTGGTATATCCTTACTCTTCAATACTATTAGAGTACTTTATTAGTTGTGCAAGGATATTGGGTTGTGCGAGGGGCACTATCATAGTACAGACTATTAAAATTATTTGAAAATTCGCTAATGCGAGTGGGAGAAGGGGTCTTTTCATGTATAGTGGTTTTTTGGGACCCTGATTATGGAGCATTCATGGTTCGTGGCCATAATATTGAGATAACCATGCAAGAAATTTACTTTCTCACTGGGTTTCCATAACTAGGGGTGGTATTAGAGACTCCACCCATGTTTCCTCGAGGGAGGTTGGTGGAGGAATTCATAGGTTACCACTATCTATTTGGCACCCATATCCATGAATCTACAATCTATATGAGTGGCATAGAGCTACTAGAGACCTAGGCAATGTTGACAACAATGATATGCATACTTGGGAGTCACTCTCTATATAAGGTGATAGGAGGTCAGGTGATTGTGATAAAGAGCACGTTATAGGGTTCTCACTTTGGGTGGGAATAGATATTGTTGACAGTTTTGAAGCACCAATTGATAATGTGTTGGAGGGAACAATGAGAAAACTATGCCTTCAGGAGAACATTATGTTCCTTCTTTTTTTTATTACATTTCGACACTTCGTTCCCATGTGCACATCTGTGATGGGGGCCCTTAGGAGCCCCGGATGCAATGACGGGGTGAACTAATTCATAGGGGTGGAGGTGGGAGAGTGTAAAACATGTTCCAGCCCGAGTTCTTCTATCATTGGGAGTATATCCTTATGGTGATCAAGAAGTATCCATACTTGAGAATGAACTACCAGGGGATCTAGGACTACCTTTTCCAATCGAGCATGCATGGGGATCAGATTGCAAGGCATAATGTGAATTTTCTTACTATATTTATTTATTGCATCTTATGGAATATTTCAATATGTGATACTGACAATGTGTATGTGTGCAACTTGAAAATATAGTGTTGGTGAAGCCAGTGAGGCATACAACCACCAGATAGGTGAAAAAATCAGCTAGTCCTAGGCCAGAGGAGGCTGGATAGGTGGAAATAATGTAGGTAGAGATGGAGGAACTTTTTCAAAGGTTCGATATCCTATTACCAAGGTATCTGAGAACATGTGGCATAATATGAATGATCACTATATTTTGTGTCAGAGTATGAGTGGAGTGGTGCTCTCTCCTATGGAGGGTAGGAGCCATGGGATAGGAGGTGCAAGACCTATCATCAGGTGATAGGATTCCCTTAGAATGCATTGGGTCATCCGATGAGGATGAGAATTAGGAGGGGGATAGATGATTCCCCCATTTTTGTATTATATAGGAAGTGATGGACATGTCGATTGTATAGTAGAGTAGTGGACTCAAACTGATAAAACTTATGTTATTTTTGGTTTTAAATATATGATACATTGATGGAAATATATATACATGCGTGTGATGATAAAATGAAAAATGTGCAATGTATTATATGTACTAATAGGCATGTATGATAGTGTAAAAATGAATGCAAATTGTTATCTTCTTGTTGATGCATGTGCTAGATGCCAGTCTAGGATGTTGTTTGCAATGTTGTCTACAAGTTGATTGTGACTTCTAGGTATGTTATTGAATGTAATGAATTCAATTGATTGCACCAGGAGTCAAATAGGTAATTATTTCCTAAACAAGCATGGGTGGTGCACACGATACACACCATTCAACTACATAACGAAAGTTGGGAATCTAAACAAACATGAAGGTAATGGATGTGATGAGAAAGAGAATTGGATAAAACACCTATCACTACATCATATTTGGCATGATTATCGGTGGAAGGTCCAATGCAAACACCACTAGAATGGTAGAGGGTAAGTGTGTGGGTGAATAGGTCATAAGTTATCGAGGCTAGATTATATGAAGAATGACTCACACCATCGACATAACCAATGTAGTAGGGGGACATAGGGTCCATCTGAAAGGTGCAAGAGGATAATAAATGAGATGCAATATATGCAAGTTGAATGCAAGAAAAACATCAAATATAAAAACTATACAAAGAAAGAGTGGTACAATATGCTCATGAAGGGTTGTGAGGTACCACCTTGAAGAAGAGAACATGGTGATATTATGACTTCGGGGGTTTTGTACCATGGGATATGGGAGAGGTATGGGAACTAGGTGGGGATGGATCACGATGATATGATGGCTCTTCTACCATCAGGGTAGCGACCTATGCATAGGAAACCTCAAACTGATGGATGACCTCTAGAGCATCTTGGTACTGGGGAAGCCAAGGACAATGGTGAGAGTAATGGCCATCTTAAATGAACTAATTAAGAAGGAGTGCACTTTTATAATGTAATCGGACCTTGAGCGATCCACTCTCGTCCTTAGTAGGTAGAAGGCATTTATAGTAGTTAATGAAAGTAGATAGAATTGAATGTTAGATTAGACAGTTTTAGAGAACAAGAGGGAAACGGGATATAGACACCCTCATTGTGTATTGTAACATTATTATGATTATTATGAAGAGGAGAAAAGAGCATAGAGGAGAAGAAAAGATAAGTGTGAAAAGACCCATGTACAAAAATTTGAATTAATAGAGAAAGCTTTGATTCAAATTCATGGCGTCGTGTTTGTTCTCTGTGTATGTATGCTAAATGTTATGCTCATGGTTATTTTACTCTTCCTACTGTACATTTGATTTTATGCTATGTATGAATGATTTCTTGTTGAATGTTTGAAATTTGAGAGGAAAGGGTAAGAGAAATGAGTTTCAATTATTTCTCTATCTGAGAAAGAGTTCCTACAAGGAGTGCAGTTGAATTGTCCACAAGGAGTGCGTTGACAAAGGGTTTAGAGGTTTATCTCTGAAAGCTCAGGATAGATAGCTTTTGTGCTCATTTCCATAGAAGTGCAGTCAGGCACATGAGCCGTGCAAGGAGTGTGCGGGCCAAGTAAAAGTCTCAGAGTTGCGAATCTGAGCAAAGAATTGAGAGACTGCTGTTGCAGGTGTGCACAGAGTTGAAGGATTTCAACACTTGGAAGTGTTTGAAGGTCACCGCAAGGAATGCGTGCAAGAGTTTCTAAAAGACTTGAAGTCGTGGGAAAGTTCAGAAGGGTTTGGACCTTCGAAGGAGTCAAAGGAAGGCATGAGACCAAGTACCTTGAGAGTTTGAAGGAAGGCATAGCGACGTCGGACCGCAGGAGGACGAGTTCCACGGAGAGAGACACTTTTCTTAGTTCGCGCAGAAGTTCTCAAGGAAGAGAATGGACGGTCGGAATTCTCTGTGGAGAATCCGTGAAGTCTCGTGAGCCGTTAGATCTCACGGAGGAGCAGGGAAGTTACGACGAGTGCTTCGAAAGGGGCAAGCCCAGGAGAGACAGAGTCATCGATTCAAGTCAGCCAGGGACCGTTGGATCACTCGTGAAATTACCTATTGGGATTTTTTGAGTGGAAGGGTCGAAGACTTGGTATCAAAGTTCACGAAATCACGAAGCTCGAAGCTTTGAAGGATTGATAGGGTTGTGTGGGAACACAAAGGTCAGCAAGGTGGATAGGTGGCACCCTATCGACGTAGAAGTCAATCGAGTTGAAGTCTCAAAATGGCGAGAAGGCTAGTTGTGGGGCCAACACCGAGAAACGTGTCGGAGTCTGATATCTCAGGATTTCGACGAATAGAATATCGAGATTTTGGGGTTCGTGGGTAGAGTTGTATGCTATCGCAACTCGCGAACTCACGAAAGCCGACAAGTCGGAGTTTCAGAGTTTGGGATTCAGGGTCATAGTGAGCAGGCACTCGACCATAGTATTTGCGACATCATGAAGTCCGATCTCCTAAGTGCAAAGGGAGGATCCCACGAGGATTTTCTGTGGGTGCAGAATTTCCGAAAGGAAATTAGAAGAACCGTTTTAGAGTTCTTCAGGCTAGTGAAAGGAGAGAAGAACGATCCTATGTATGTGGACTTCCTGAGCTGCGGGTTGAAGGAGGCTGCGTCAGGTTTGGTATCAGAGCATAGAAAGGTTCTTTTCTTTCTGTTGCAGAGGAAAAGAAAATTAATCATGCCGCCAAGGAGAAGGGACAGAAAAACACCCGATCCACCAGAGGAGAGGGAAATGCCGAGAAGAAGAGGTAGGCAGATGACTAATCCATCCATGGAAAAAGAAATGCGTGATTTACATGCTAGAATTGAAGACATAGAGACAACACAGAGACGCACAGTCGGTGCTGGGGATCTTATTGATTCTGAAAGTGAAATTGAGGCTGAACATGAGGAAGAAGTTGCAGCCGAAGATGTAACAAACGAACGTTTGATTAGAGCTATTGCAAGAATGGGTGCAAGAGAGAAAATGGACATTCCAGTTTATGAGGGGAATCTGGATGCAGATTAGCTTCTAGACTGGATTAGAGCTCTAGACACATATTTTGACTATGAAGATCTCGAAGAGGAAAATAAAGTCAAGCATGCTGTCACGAGATTGAAGGGACATGCAACATTGTGGTGGGATGAACTACAAGCTGACAGACGCTGCAAAGGCAAGCAGAAGATCAAAATATGGGACAGGATGATAGCAAAGATGAAGGCGAAATTTATCCCCAGAGATTATCAAATTACTCTGTTCAGAAGGATGCAAAACCTGAGACAGAAGCTGATGACAGTGAAGGAATACATTGAAGAATTCTACAAGCAGAACATCAGGGTAGGTCATCAGGAAAGCAACGATGAGAAAGTTTCCAGATACATGAATGGCCTGAGATACGACATCCAGGATGAGATGAGCATGGAAACCAATAGAACGGTGGAATATGCTTATCAGATGGCTCTAAAAGCTGAAGAGAAGTTGAGCCGAAAGTAGGGTCAGAGAGGTTGAGGCAGAAGCCAACCCAGAGGCAAATCAGTTGCCCAGGATAAATATAAAAAACCCAAGGAGGACTGGAAGAAACCTCAGACTCGAGTTGAGAGAGGTGGAACCTCACAACGAGGGAAACATACTGAGAAGAGAGGAGATTATGCTGATAATAATACTTTTCCTCGTACTAGAGGTAGAGGAAGAGGAAGAGGTGGAGTGATAACATGCTTCACATGTGGAAAGAATGGGCACAAGTCATACGAGTGTCCTGATAAAAAGAAAGAAGGAGGAGAAAATCACATCACCGAAGCACAGAGGTGGGATGTTGAGACAGAATATGATGAAGGCAGAAGATCACTGATGATGCGAAAATCTCTTTTGACACCAGAAAAGGAGGTGGAGAGTTCGGTCCAAAGAACCAGACTTTTCCAGACTGCTTGCAAGACCAAGGACAGGGTATGCAAGGTTATTGTGGACAGTGGTAGCATGGATAATCTCATTTCAACAGAGATGGTAGAAAAGTTGGAGCTAGAGACGATTGATCATCCAAGCCCATACAGAGTTTCGTGGCTACAAAAAGGACATCAGGTAACTGTCACTAAACAATGTTTAGTTGAATTCAAGATAGGAGGATATAATGGTAAGATACTCTGTGATGTTATTCCCATGGATGTTTGTCATCTATTGCTGGGTAGACCATGGCAATATGACAGGAATGTGATTCATGATGGGAGAATGAACACATACACCCTAGAGAAGAATGGGAGGACTCACATGTTGCTTCCAATTAAGGATAAGGAGGTGAAATCGGAAGTAAGAAACACTGTACTTCTCATGAGTGGGAAGGAACTTCTTACAGAAGTTAAGAAGAAGGAGGATCCGCAGTTCATTGTGGTCAGAAAGCCTAGAATTGTTTTGACCAACACAAGAGTAGATGATCTACCAAAAGAAGTTCAGGAACTACTGGAAGAATTCACTGACATAGTAGTGGATGAACTACCTCGTTCATTGCCACCAATTAGAAGTGTGAGTCATCACATTGATCTCATACCAGGAGCCAGTTTTCCAAACAAAGCCACGTACATATTGACACCACAAGAGAATGAAGAGGTTAAAAGACAAGTCCAGGATTTGTTGGACAAAGGATTGGTCAGGGAAAGCTTGAGTCCGTGTGTTGTTCCAACAGTACTCAGTCCGAAGAAAGACGGAGGCTGGAGGATGTGTATTGACTCTAGGGTGATCAACAAGATAACCATCATGTACAAATTTCCATTGCCATGGATGGATGATCTGATGGATTGCTTGAGTGGAGAAAATTGTTTTTCAAAGATTGATTTGAAAAGCGGTTATCATCAAATTTGCATGAGAGAAGGTGATGAATGGAAGACAACATTCAAAACCAATGAAGGGTTGTATGAATGGCTTGTTATGTCGTTTGGCTTAAAAAATGCGCCAAGTACCTTCATGAGGTTGATGAATGAAGTCCTGAGGGAGTTCATCGGAAAATTTGTTATCGTATATCTGGATGACATACTGGTTTTTAGTAAAATAGTGGCAGAGCATCTGAAGCATTTGGCTATAGTGATGCAGAGGTTACAGCAGGAGAAGTTGTTGATAAATATGAAGAAATCCTCATTCATGAAGATAGAGCTCATTTACTTGGGATTTGTTATTTCTGCGGATGAGTTGAGGATGGATCCAGATAAGGTGGAGGTAATCAAGAATTGGCCATCACCGAAATATCTTTGAGGTGAGAAGTTTTCGCGGATTAGCTAGTTTCTACCGAAAATTCATCAGGAATTTCAGTGGAATTAGCACACCGATGATGGATACAGTGAAGAAGAGACACAAATATTTTCACTGGACAGAAGAGGCTAAGAAGAGTTTTAAACTGTTGAAGAGGAAGATTACGGAACAACCAATTCTGGTGTTGCCGAATTTCCAAAAGACATTTCAAGTGAAATGCGATGCAAGTGGATTTGCAATAGGGGCAGTCTTGAGTCAAGAGGACAGGCTGATAGCATACTTTAGCGAGAAGCTGAATGAAGCGAAAGTGAAGTACTCCACTTATGACAAGGAGTTCTATGCTATCATACATGCATTGAAGAAATGGAGACACTACTTGATCCCGAAGGAGTTTGTCTTATACAATGACAATCATGCACTGCAGTTTGTGACTCAACAAGAAAAGTTGAATCAGAGACATGTTAAATGGGTTGAGTATATGCAAAATTTCACTTTTGTGATTAAACATATCTCTGGTACTGCTAACAAAGTTGCTGATGCTTTGAGCAGGAAGTGTTTGCTATTGCAGGAGTTCAAAGTCAAAACGTTGGGTTTTGATGATCTCAGGGACATGTATAGGGATGACTCAGATTTTAAAGGGGCATATGAAGCAGTTGAGAATCAAATTCTCAGAGATAGAAGCCAATGGATAGAATACATGATCCAGGAAGGATTACTATTTAAAGGTAATCAGATTTGTATTCTGAAATGCTCCATGAGAGAGAATTTGCTGAAGGAGAAACACAGTGGAGGATTGGCCGGGCACTTTGGTCATGACAAGACGTTCGCAAAATTGAATGAGTCATATTTTTGGTCGGGAATGTGAGAAGACATCAAGAGATTCATGGACAGATGCAGAATTTGCCAGCATTCGAAGGGAAGGAAACATAATGCAGGGTTTTATCAACCATTTCCAATACCTAAGAGGCTGTGGGATGCAAGCAACATGGATTTCATATTAGGGTTGCTAAGAACACAAAGAGGATTTGACTCAATATTTGTGGTGGTGGATAGATTTTCCAAGATGGCACACTTCATTCCATGTTAGAAGGCCAGTGAAACAACTCACATTGCGAATTTGTTTTTCAAAGAAGTCATTCAACTTCATGGCTTACCAAAGAGCATAGTTTCGGATTGAGACACCAAGTTCATAGGACACTTTTGGAGGACCTTATGGAAGAAGCTGGGGACTAACTTGTTGTTTAATTTGTCTTATCATCCTCAAACGGATGGAAAGACAGAAGTGGTGAACAAAAGTCTAGGAGACTTGCTGAGAAGCCTGGTGACAGAACACCATAGCCAATGGGACAACATATTACCACAGACGGAATTTGCTTATAACGACTCAGTTAATAGAAGCACAGGGCAGAGTCCGTTTCACATTGTCTTTGGCATGCAGCTGAGAGGAATTTCTTAATTGAGAGATTCAGAACAGAACGCAACTAGGAGCGCTAGTGCAGAAGATTTTGTAGAGACGATGAAGGAACTTCATAGCCAGGTGAAGGAGCGATTGCAAAATTCGAGCCAAGAGTATAAGCGAAGAGCAGATCAACACAGGAGACAACTTCAATTTGAGGTTGGTGATTTGATTCTGGCACATTTGAGAAAGGAAAGGTTCCCGAGAGGAACATATAATAAGATGAAGATGAAGAAAATCGGACCATGTAAGGTCTTGAAGAAATTTTTGGTGAATGCTTACGAGATTGAATTACCCGATGGGATCGGAATTTCTCCGATATTCAATATCTCAGATTTGTACCCATATAAAGCAGAGGAAGCAGGGATAGGAAATTAACAATTAGTGATCCAGTGGAAAAAGCAGATACCAGTTGTAGAAAATCCGTAGATGGAGCGCATACTGGACAAAAGGGTGAGCAAGAAGACCAGGCGAAATAAATACTTTGAATATTTTGTCAAGTGGAAGGGCCATCCAGTTGAAGATGCTAGCGGGGAGAGCGAAGTGGAGATACATAAGCATGGAAATCCTGTGCACGAGCTCATGGAAAAGAGCCCATGAAAATTTTCAAGAAAGGGAGTATGATGCAGGAGCATCTCAAGCGAGCCAGCGCGGAGACAACGGACAACTGGACAAGCGCCAACACAAATTTTGAAATTGTCTTGAAGTTATTGCGCAATCTTAAATGAAATAATTAAGAAGGAGCACACTTGTATAATGTAATTGGACCCTGAGCGATCCGCTCTCGTCCTTAGTAGGTAGAAGGCATTTATAGTAGTTAATGAAAGTAGATAGAATTGAATGTTAGATTAGAAAGTTTTAGAGCACAAGAGGGAAATGGGATATAGACACCCTCATTGTGTATTGTAACATTATTATGATTATTATGAAGAGTAGAGAAGAGCATAGAGGAGAAGTAGAGAGATGTGTGAAAACACCCATGTACAAAAATTTGAATTAATAGAGAAAGCTTTGATTCAAATTCATGGCATCGTGTTTGTTCTATGTGTATGTATGCTAAATGTTATGCTCATGGTTATTTTACTCTTCTTGATGTACATTTGATTTTATGCTATGTATGAATGATTTCTTGTTGAATGTTTGAAATCTGAGAGGAAAGGGTAAGAGAAATGAGTTTCAATTTTTTCTCTATCTGAGAAAGAGTTCCTGCAAGGAGTGTAGTTGAATTGTCCGCAAGGAGTGCGTTGACAAAGGGTTTAGAGGTTTATCTCTGAAATATCAGGATAGATATCTTTTGTTCTCATTTCCACAGAAGTGCAGTCAGGCACAGGAGCTTTGAAAGGAGTGCACAGGTCGAGTAAAAGTCTCAGAGTTGTGAATCTAAGCAAAGCATTGAGAGACTGCTGCTACAGGTGTGTGTAGAGTCGAAGGATTTCAACACTTGGAAGTGTTTGAAGGTCGTCGCAAGGAATGCGTGCAAGAGTTTTTGAAAGACTCGAAGTCGTGGGAAAGTTCAGAAGGGTTTGGACCTTCGAAGGAGTCGAAGGAAGGCTCGAGGCCAAGTACCTTGAGAGTTTGAAGGAAGGCGTAGCGACGTCGGATTGCAGGAGGACGAGTTCCATGGAGAGAGACACTTTTCTTAGTTCGCGCAGAAGTTCTCAAGGAAGAGAATGGACGATCGGAATTCTCTGTGGAGAATCCGTGAAGTTTCATGAGCCATTAGATCTCATGGAGGAGCAGGGAAGTTACAACGAGTGGTTCGAAAGGGGCAAGCCCAGGAGAGACAGAGTCATCGATTAAATTTAGCCAGGGACCGTTGGATCACTCGTGAAATTACCTATCGGGATTTCGTGAGTGGAAGGGTCAAAGACTTGGTATCAAAGTTCATGAAATCGTGAAGCCTGAAGGTGTGAAGGATTGATAGGGTTGTGTGGGACCACAGAGGTCAGCAAGGTGGACAGGTGGCACCCTATCGACGTAGAAGTCAATCGGGTTGAAGTCTCGAAATGACGAGAAGGCTAGTTGTGGGGCCAGCGTCGAGAAATGTGTCAGAGTCTGATATCTCAGGATTTCGACGATAGAATATCAGGATTTTGAGGTTCGTGGGTAGAGTTGTATGTTATCACAACTCACGAACTCGCGAAATCCGACAAGTCAGAGTTTTGGAGTTCGGGATTCAGGGTCATAGTGAGCAGGCGCTCAACCACAGGATTTGTGACATCGCGAAGTCCGATCTCCTAAGTGCAAAGGGAGGATCCCACAAGGATTTGTTATGGGTGTAGATTTTCCGAAAGGAAATTAGAAGAACCATTTTAGAGTTCTTCGGGCCAATGAAAGGAGAGAAGAACGATCCTGTGTACGTGGACTTCCTGACCCGCAGGTTGAAGGAGGCTGCGTCACATAACACACAATGTTGCTTTTTATGTAACATCTTTATCCATTTGGAGGTTGGTTCAATAAGGTGGAATTCCACAACTAGAGTGGAAGAAGCAACATCTAGATCGTCATATTTATAGAACTCTTTCAATTCTATAATTCAAGGGAAATGAAAGGTGGGATGACCTGGTAGTGCACATAGTGCACAGGGAGAAGTGGCATCTCTATGGTAGGTTGCATGGTTGAAGTGGTGTTAGGAAGGGTTTGGGTAGATTTTATTTTGGCCTTGCTTCAGTTTTGAGATTTTTTTATCTTAGGTTGGGTAGGTTCTTGTGGTGGTCAATATGGGATGTGGGAAGACCTAGGTGAAGGCTCAAGAGGGGGGAGGAATGAGGCATGGAGGATACAGTCAGATGTGGGATACTACTGTGAAATGAAATATGTTTCACATGGGTAAAATACAAATAAGTTTGAGGCTTAGAACTGGGAATGGTCGAAAGAGGTGGATCCAAATACCACATAGGAATATCAAGGGAAAGGTTAGGAAAGGTGAGGGTAGCCATGACTGGGTTACTAATGATCCTAGGAGGAGGGAACACGAAGGATAATTGACCAAAGGGATAGTGCATATGAGGTTGTTGCATACCTAGTGGATGCATGGATGTTGAAGGTGTAGATGGTACAATAGAGGGTTATGGGTTTGATCCCATTGGCCAATGGTTGGATGACACCATACAAACATGGGAGGATCTAGGTGCAATGACTATCGGAGGGGGTCCATAGTATCCACCCAACAAGTGGGAGTCTTTGTAGACTCTGGGAAAAATGTCGTCAAAGGGGGTAGTAGTGTAGTCTCCACCTAAGGAAGAAACCACGTTGTCAGAATGAAGCTAGGCTTGAGGGTCATGGTAATTCAATTGATCAATGGTGACGAGTTTCCCATTGTGGGGGAAATCATCTTAAGAAAAACTGACAAGGCCACGACCTTCATGGCATACATGAATTTGCATCCTAACAAAAGGTTGTAATCCATATGGGAACCTATAACCTCAACATGGACATGGAATTATTTCCCCCCTAACTTGATGGGACAATTTTTGTAAAGGCCTTGGGGTTGGGAAGGTATACCATCATATGTTCGGAGGGATATCATAGAGAGGACAAGGGTAGAGGAGATGATCTACTTCCAAACTTGAGCATACATGATGCATGTGGATGCGCATTCATCAACAATACAATGGTGGATGTTGTACTTGTTGATGTTCATTGGGATCTAGAAAGAAACATAAGAGGGATAGTTGAAATTCTCAGCTTGATAACTATCAAAGGTGATCGTACGATCATCTAAAGGGTAAACGACTCCTAGGGAAACAAGCAAAGCCCTTTTTTGTGTTGGGCACGTCTGAAGGACCTCGAGGGTTGATATGGAAGCGAGAGCCTAGTCCAGGTCATCAACAATGATATAATGCTAGGATGCCTTACCATGAAGGTGAACATCATTCTACCGAAGTGGCACCTTTGGGGCCTTCAAAGGGATCTCAGTGGATGAATGAGGGATTTGTAAAGTCCCCCGGGTCGATGAAGGAATATCATAGGGCATAGTCAGTTGTGTCTTGGGGGGTATACTTTATTAGTGGGATCGAGTAGTAAGATTCAGGTCGACTGAATCAAACATGAAAATCTAGTAAGTTCCATTACCACATGGGTGAGAGAGAGGGGGTTTAGGGGTAGGGGGAGGTGGAGTAGATGTGGTCATCAACCCTTGGTTGGGGAAAGGGTTCTGCAACATATCCAGTTGTGATGAGGATGGTTAGGAAGGTTTGGAATTGGGACATTGAGAATCCTCAAAGGCTTCCTAGGTTTGATGCATGACAGGGAGGAGAGGACCCTCGTGAGTGTAATGTCCATATACACCAAAACAAGGTGCAAGGTTTGTTTGTGCGGAGGTGTTGGTTCTTCCCCTACTTAGGCACTGGGTTGGTTCCTTGGATTTGGTTGGGGTCAATATTTTTTTCCCTAGTGTTGGGGGTTGGGTTTTGGGCTCCCTAGGGTCTCTGGTTCTGGTTGTTTTGTTTCCCTTTCCTATTTTTATTCCTCTTATTTTGATTGGGAGAAAGGGGAGCATTTTGTTGTGCATACACTTGTCCTTGTGGGGGAGGTGTAGGAAAACTAGCATGGTGATACAAGTGGATATTGGTGGCCACCCACCTTTTCCAGCTGGCTCAAAACAACTTTCTAGCAATTTTGGTAATTTACTATTTTTAGCAGTTTTTCGGGTTTTGAACTTCCAGAGCCGTTTTGAGGCCCTAAAAGACATTTTTTTGGGTATCTACCGATCAAAAAAATTCATCATGAAATTTTCATCAACAGTTGTAGTCCTCGTATATATATTTCCAACGGGCTATCATGCGCCTAAAATGGAGATCATATGCAAATGTTATCACCCCAGGAAGTTGATGTACTGACTTACCCAAACGGGGCCCACATGACTTTTGGTGCTTCATTTCCTAGGGTTAGGTTTCTGGATGTCTAGGGTTTTTGACACTCCTATTTATTGTAAAAATGCCTTCAGGGCCTCATTGTAATCATCTTCTTGCGAATGAGCACAGTTGTCACATCTCTTCTCAGAGATAAGCCACCGCCATTCCAGCAAGCTTGTTTTCTGCTGCATTTTACAGTTTCAGCTTATTTCCTTATTGAATAGAAAACCATTTTTACTGTATCTCTGTTATTCTATGTTATTCTATGTTAATAATGTTTAGTCATTATGTTATGCTCATAATATATGGATCAGTGGTAACAAAGCGGTCTTCTCCTTGTCGTCTTAATGCATGTCCCCAGTGAAGTTAGAGTACAAAGAATTGGGTCTCGAGCTTGTTTCTCTTGAGGACCAAAGTTGTCGCATGCCCAAATGACCTCTCACGGAAGGAGAAAAGAAAGATAGGACATGATATCCTTTCAAAATGTTGCTTGAGGAAGCCCTCATGCAATAGAGTAATGCGATGATGGATAATTTTGCACAAATCCTTCGACGACTACCAACAGGTGACGCATCTTCTTAGAGCGGAGGCACCACCCCCTTCAAGGTACAAATAAGCTTCGATATTCATGTATTTGAAGGTCAGAAAGATGCAGATGGTGTAGGAAAGTGTCTGAATATAATAGAAGGGTATTTTTATGTCCATAACTTTTCAAATAGAGAAAATATTACTTTTGCGCTCCTCAAAGTCGTTCCCCATGTCAAAGATTGGTGGGAAAATTTCTGTGAGAAAAAAGGAAACAGAGGAACCTTCATTATTTACACTCACAACCACCTGAGAATCCTTCAGGGATTCTATTAAGGAACAATACTACCCTATTGGAAGTTATGATGACTTGTATACCAAAGGGACCACACTGCGGCAAGAAAGAGACCAAGCAATGCTAGAGTTCACAAATATATTCCATACCTTGTGCACCAAGTTGGGTATCAAATATTCAGTGTGACATCTTGTGATCAAGTATCGTGTTTCTCTGCATAGATACATCTAGATATAAATGGATTACATCTTATCATTGGGCGCGGCCTACCGATATGCCGTCAAAATTGAGCAGAAGCTCAAACAAAAGACACAGCAATTTGGGCCCGGGAACCCCTCATAGTAAAATCCAGGAAAGGGCGGCCCCAAACCAAAAAACAAAGGATAGATCAAAGACGGACAGTAACAGGACAAACAGTCCAAGCCAAAAGAAAAGAAGGACACCAGAAAGACAAAGAAAGATACCAGGAAGTGGTGCGACTTCCATAAGAGCCCTTGGCATAACATTGTTGACTGTTGCTCAAAGCAGTTGCTGGTGGCAGAAGTGAAAGACTTTGAATCAGATGCGGGTTCTGAATCTAAGTTAGAACCAAAAAGGGGAATATGGATCATTGACATGGAACTCAGTGCCACCATTTCTACCACCAAGCTCCATCCTGATGAACCATATGAGCCAGAAGAAGAATAGTGCCTCTTCCATTCACAAATGTGGGTAAAAGGCACCTTGTTGCACTTCATCATTGCAGAAGAACCTCATATTAGAAGAGGTTTTCAAGCGGTTGGCCTTGCCAACAATACCACATCCACAACCCTACACCATTATATGGCTATGCCAAGGAATCGATCTCCACATGAGCCAACAATGTTGATTGTCATACGTCATCAAGCCCTTCAAAGACGAGGTATTATGTGATGTTGCTCCTCTCAAAGTTTGTGATGTTCTTTTGGGACAACCTTATTTATGGAAATGTCATGTTGTATATGATTCTAGGCCTTGTAGTGTTATTATTACTTTGAACAGGAAATTGTATAGGATACCCGAGGTAGTCCCACCTAGTGTTATTTCCTTTATCTCTGCCAAGCAATGCAGGAAGGTCATCTCTCATATGGGGAAGTTTGTCTTCTTCATGATTCTCTCTCAGAATGAATGAAATATTATAGCCACATCCAGGGTCTCTGCGGCTGACCTTTCCACATATCAGAAGCAAGTAGATAAGGTCATCAAAGAATACTCGGATATCTTCTCCTCACCTACCGGGGTACCTCTACACTGTTAGTTCAAGCACCCCATCGATCTGACCCCCGACACACCGCTGCCCAATGGGCCAGTCTATCACCTCTCTATGTTAGAGAATGAGGAGATCAAGTGACAAATCCAAGAACATCTCCACAAGGGGCACATCCATCCCATCTCATCACCTTGGGGAAGCCCAAATGTGCTGGTATAAAAGAAATATGGAACCTGGTGAATCTGCATTGATTATCGAGCTTTGAATAAAATCACAGTCAGAAACCAATACCCAATTCCTAGAATCGACGACCTCCTTGATCAACTCATGGGGTCCAAATACTTCAGTAATATTGATCTGAAGTCTGGCTACCACCAGGTCCCAATAAAACAGACAGATGTATAGAAGACCAACTTCAAGTCAAAGGAAGGCCTTTTTGAATGGTTGGTCATGCCCTTTGGTTTGACAATTGCTCCAACCACTTTCATGAGGATGATGGATGATATCCTGTGACCATTCACCAATACTTTTGTAGTGGTGTATCTAGATGAAATTATCATTTACATCAAGTCTTGGGCAGAACACTTGCACCATATTCAATTGGTTTTTCACACCCTGCAACAGCACAAGATATACACCAACTTGGAAAAATGCTCCTTCAGCATGGACAGGGTCCATTACCTGGGCTACATCATTGATCAACATGGTGTACATGTGGATCCAACCAAGATCCAAGTCATCTGTGACTGACCAACCCCAACCACACTCACTGAGATTCAAAGCTTCTTGAGCCTTGCCAATTTCTATCGTAGGTTCATGTTAGGATTCTCCCATATTGCATAGGCCCTCAGCCAAATAAACAGGGGTGGTGGTAAGGAAAAATTTGTGTGGGGCCGGTCCCAACAACAAGATTTTTATGATTTGAATCAATTCTTGTGCTTAGCCCCAGTACTTTCATTACCATACCTACAACAACCCTTTGAGATCGATACAATTCTTCAAACTATGTTGTGGGCACCATTCTCACTCAGCCCAACCACCCCGTGGCCTATCATAGTGAGCCACTATCATATGTTTTCAGTAAGTACCCTACTTATGAAAAAGAAATGTACTCCATTGTGAAAGCCTGCCGCTAGTGGAGACATTAAATTCTTTGGAAGGAGACAGTCATCCACACTGATCATAAGACATTGTAGTTCATGTAGACACAAGGCAAATTATAGAATGGCCACCATCAAAAGTGGTCCACATACTTACAACAATTTCACCTCAACATCAAGTATAAAACAAGAAACACCAACTGCGTTGTTGATTTCCTCAGTAGACCATTAGTCGTGACACTCACCACGGTGCTAGACTCTTGCAGACATGAGACCTCTGGATGGCCCCAACTCTATGAGATAGACCCAAACTTCGCCACCACCTACCGAATGTTGGGTGAAAACGTAGTTGTTGATAATTTACATCTTCAGGATCGGTTGTTGTCTCGCCTGGGCTATATCTGTGTTCCATCAAGCGAGCGAGCAAAGATGATCTAGGAATCCTACTACAATTGTGTGGCAGAACACTTCGGCATCGAAAAGACAATAGTGATACTACATAAAAATTTCTATTGGTCAAATATTCGATAGGAGGTAAACAAGTATATCAGGTCCTGCACTACATGTTGGTCCTTCTATCCACCAAGCGGGGAAATGAATGTGTTTTTGTGGTTGTTGATTGATTTTCTAAGATGGAAATTCTAGTTGCCTGCAAGAAGAGCATCACAGCAGAAGACACTGCCAAGCTCTTCTTTGAACGAGTTTGGGTAAAGTTTGGAATCCCACAAACCATTGTCTCAGATCGGGACAGTCTATTTCTTAGCACATCCTGGTTGAGCCTCTAGTCACTTCTGGACATCAATCTCACCAAATCCATGGCCTTCCATGCCCATACAGATGGCCAAACCGAGGTCACCAATCAAATGATCATGCATATCCTGCGGATGTATAATTCCAAGCACCCTTGCACATGGGATGAGAGTATTCCCTATGTCTATCATAGCTACAATTGAGCCCTGCATAGCTCAACTGACCACATCCCCTTTCAAGTGGGGTTGGGATTCCAACCATTGGGTCCCATAGATGTTTCACTTCCCCTGTGGTCACCTCAGCCAACTCGTATCCTGCTCCAACTAAAGCTGACAAAGCCACCTAGTTCATTGAGCAGATCCAAAAATCCGCCAATAGGTTCACGATATATTACAGAAGTCCAATGACAAGTACAAGAAGCGCCATGATCAACATAGAGTGCCACATAAGTTTTAGGTGGGCGACAAAGTTTAGTTGCACTTGCAGAAAGAACGCCTTAAAGGACCCCATTGAAAGTCTCACCCACTCCGTTATGGTCCGTACACCATCACCAAGGTTGTGGGGGATAATTATTTTGAACTCAACATTCCTCCTTTCCTTGGCCTGTGCCCAGTGTTAAACGTGGACCTCCTTCGGCCTTATTTCCCACCATTATTGGAAACCTTAGATGTAGCAGAACAACTGACACCAACATAGCTCAACCCCAAATGCATACAAAATGAATCCAGTGATCAGACTATGGACACACAGATCAAGGGAACTTGACATCAAAGGATCCATCTTTATCGAGTCATCAAAGCAGGGAAGCTCCTGCACCAAGGAAAGTGGCTCACCCGGGGCCAAGTTCAGTAGAAATTTCCTCATCTGATGGGGGAAATCAATGCAATGGAGAAAACTGATTCCTAAGGAGGGAGGATCGATCCAGGTGGATATCGGTGGCCACCCACCTTTTCCAGCTGGCTCAAAACAACTTTCTGACAATTTTGGTAATTTACTATTTTTAGCAGTTTTTCAGGTCCTGAACTTCTGGAGTCGTTTTGAGGCCCTAAATGATTGTTCATCATGAAATTTTTGTCAAAAGTTATATTCCTCGGATATATATTTCCAACGGGCTATCGTGCGCCTAAAATGGGGATCATATGCAAAAGTTACGACCCCGAGAAGTTGATGTACTGACTTACCCAAACAGGGCCCACATGACTTTTGGCACTTCATCTCCTAGGGTTCAGTTTTTGGATGTCTATAGTTTTTTACACTCATGTTTATTGTAAAAAGGCCTTTAGAGCCTCATTGTAATCATCTTCTTGCGAATGAGCACAACCGTCACATATCTTCTCAGAGATAAGCCTCCACAATTCCAACAAGCTTGTTTTCCACTGCATTTTACAGTTTCAGCTTATTTCCTTATTGAATAGAAAACCAATTTTACTGTATCTCTGTTATTCTGTGTTAAGCATCTATTAATAATCTGTAGTCATTTCTTTATGCTCATAAAATCCGGATCACATAGGTAGGGGGTGCATCAGTGGGTGGGGTAGATACTACTGGTGGTGGAACAAAAAAATGATAGTAAGGATTGGTGGTAGTGCCACAAGAGGGATTCCCATACAGGGGACCCTGACCATGGTAATGCAGCTGAGAAGGACATGAAAGGTAGGATGTACTCAAGCTGACTTGAGATGAGGCACGTGACTGGTCCTGAGGTGGGGTTAGATATTCATAGGGAGTGGAGGACCCACCATAAGGAAAAACATATCCACTAGGTCCATGTGGTGGTGATGGACATGTGTGAGAAACTCTAACATACCAAACATAATGTAATATACAAGAATTTGTTTTTTAGCAAATACCAATGGAACAATAAAATATTGAATAGTAATACCAATAATAATACCTTTATTGAAATAAGGCAACATTCACTTACCTTTTCGAGGGGACAAACTCTAGCAAAGCATAGCTCTATTACATTAAATCTCAAGACATATATTTTTCATGCCTCCTACTCTTATTTATACTAATTATATCTTCTAAAGAACATTCTAGAGGAAGATCTTTCAAGAAGGAGAATATTCTATTAGGTCTTCTTACATTGACTTGTTCACATTTATTAAACATGTATTATTAACTAATGTCATCCATGATTACATGGAAAATATATTATTCTATATACGTGAGGGGTTAGGGAGGTTAGGTCCCCAACATTCCCTCCCCCTTGAAAAAGATCCTTTTCCTCAATGATTAAGATGAGGAAATTAATAAAAAATGGTAGATGGCTCCCTAGTGGAATCTTCTAGTGGAGTATCCTTCCATTGAACTAATAATTTCTGGATGGTGCATTGAAAAAGACGATGCTCATGTTGGTCCAATACTACTTTTGGCTGCAACCAAATGGAACATTCTTCATCCAACTCTAGTAGGATGGTTTGGGTGTGGAAGCTCCTACCAATCACTTTCTTTAGGCATGAGACATGAAAAAAATGATGTACCTTAGAGTGACTGGGAAAATCTAATTGATAGGTCACTGGCCCCACATGTTTGAGAATAGTATAAGGACCATAAAATTTTGGAGCAAGCTTCTAGCACTGTTGGGATTTTAGTGAAGTCTACTTGTAAAGTCGTAGATGAAGAAACACCTGGTCCCCCTCAACAAATTGACTTTCAGAATGACCTCGATCTTGTTGTTGCTTCATGCATTTTTTATCCATGACCAAATGTTCTTTGAGAGTACGGAGAATGGTCATGCAGGCTGGAAGATTGCAGTTAACCTCCTGAACCTTGGAGACACCTGACATGTATGGGAGAACCATTGGTGGCTTCTATCCATAGATTTATTCAAAGGGAGTCATGTAGGTGGCAGTATGGTGAGATGTGTTGTACCACCATTCAGCTAGGGGTAACCATTGAACCCACTAATGTTTTCTATGAGATGCAAAACACCTCAAATATGTTTCCAAACACTTATTGACCGCTTCGGTTTGGCTATCAGTTTGGGGATGATAGGTTGTACTAAGATGCAATTGGGTGCCTTGGACACTGAATAATTCTTGCTAAAAATTGTTGATAAAAGTTGGATCATGGCCATAAACAATAGAATGAGGCATTCCATGTAGTTTGAAGATATTATCCATAAACATTTGAGCCATTGTGGATGCAATGAATGGGAGTTGATGAGCACAAAAATGATCATATTTAGAAATATGATCCACTAACACCATGATGACTGACTTATTCAATGATTTGGGTAAGCCAACAATGAAATCCATAGAAATATCCATCCAAATAGTAGGTGGAATTGGAAGCAGTTGGAGTGTGCCAGGAGTTTTGAAAATCTCACCCTTATTGTGTTGACAAGTACCACATTTGGCCACAAAGGTGTGGATGACTTGTTTCATATTGTCCCAAAGGAAAGAACGTTTGACCCATTCATAAGTTTTGGTAAAACATGAATGCCCAGCTGTAGGTGAAGCATGAACCTCAGAGAGAAACATGGATTTAAGGTCCGACTATTTGATTAAATACACATAACCTTCATAGTTAAAATCTTCATTGTGCCAAGAGTACCCTAGAGAAGCTTGGGGATCATATTGCAATTTTTGGGCTAGGATGGAAATTTTTGGGTCTTGCAACCATTCCTAGCGCATAGTTAGAATCCATTCGATGATAATGAATGAGAGGGAAAAGAGGGAACCTTCTTCTTCATAGTTCCTAGAAAGAGAATCAACCACTACATTTTGTTTTCCCTTTTTGTCAATGATCTCGTAATCATATCCAAACAACTTGGTCACCCATTTTTGTTGCTTCGAGGATGAAATTTGTTGTTCCAGGAAGTCTTTGAGGCTTTGATTGTCCATTTTAATTTGGAAGTGTTGTCCCAATATATAAGGATGACATAGATCCACTGCATACAAAATAGCCAACATTTCCTTATCATAGATCCATTTGCCCAAATGTCTCTCTGACAACTATTTGTTGGTGAAAGCCAAAGGTCATCCATTTTTCATGAGGTCTGGCTTGATTCCTTTCCCTGATGCATCACATTCTAGAAAAAAGGTCTTGTTAAATTCATGGAGGGAATGTATAGGAGTAGTTCACATGGATTCTTTCAAGGCTTGGAAGGATTACTTAGCTACGAGAGTCCAACTGAAAGCATTCTTTTTAAGGAGAGTTGTTAGGTGAGACAAAATTTTTCCATAATTCAGAACAAAATTTCGGTAATATCTCGTTAAACCCAAGAAATCACACATAATTTTAAGAGTTTTAGGGTGAGGCCAATTCTGCATAGCTTCAATTTTCTTAGGATCCACCCTTATGCCATACTTCCCAAAAATATGACCTAGGTACTCAACTTCAGAGATGCCAAAAGCATGTTGGTTGTGGAGCCTGATTATATTCCTAATTCAAAGGTCTTGTTTCAACCACATTTGGACCCCATTACCTGGTAGGGGGGTGTGGGGGTGCTTCCCCCCCCACATATCTTTCCAGGGAGGTCCAAAGGGGGGGATTTTGGAGCCCCCCTAGCAAGGGATTCAAGGGCAGTGCCCTCGAAGAAAAAATTTGGGAAAAAATGCCTTGTTAAATATTTTAATTTTGTAATCAATCTGGATCGTTCATTATAAGGTCGCATATCTAGCGATAGAAGTTATGTTAGGGATTTTTCCCTAGAAGGAAACAATATTTTATGTATGATGGAATTGTATTGCGGTTAGGTGAGCGAGTAAATATTGAATTCTGAGAGAGGAGACTGTGAGAGAAAGAAGAGGAAGTTACAATGGGTATGTTGTAGGTTGTATCCCTTCATTTTCTATATAATAATTAAGGAAGGACCTAAACATTTCTTTGGTGGGCGTAGCCCACACTAGGTGAACCATGTATATCTATGTCTCTATTGTATTTTGTATCCTCTATGTTTTATTTTATTTCTCTCTGATCTTATTTTTCTAACAACTGGTATAAGAGCGAAAGGTAACTTGCAGGAAAAAAGGGTTCATGGTTCGAGTGGGAGAAATTGCGAAAGATGGAAAGTTTAAGGTAGATAAATTTAACATCCAAAACTACCAGTTATAGAAGATGAAAATGGAAGAATATCTATATCAGAAGGATATTTTCCTACCATTGGGTGGAAAAGCAAAGAAATCGATGAGTATGAAGGGTGAAGAATGGGATATTCTTGATAGAAAGGAACTAGGAATGATACAATTGTTCCTGGAAGCTTAAGTGGCTTTCAATATTTCCAAAGAAACAAAAATGGAGGATATGATGAAGGAATTGGATAAACTATATGAAAAACCCTCGGCCTCCAATAAATTTCTAATGAAGCAATTATTTAATATGAAGATGTCAGAAGGTGGGTCTATTGATAACCATTTAAATGAATTTAATACGGTTACCAATCAGCTGCGTTTTGTAAAAGTGGACTTTGATGATGAGGTTAGGGATCTTCTAATCTTGTGTTCATTGCCAAAAATATGGAATGACTTCATCATGGTTATAAGTAACTTTGTCTCTGGTTCAAACACTCTAAAGTTTGATGATGTTGTTGGTGTTATCCTTAGTGAGGGAAATTGATGAAAAATCACAAGTGAGACATTAGGTAAATAATTGACCATGGAGAACAGGGGAAGAAAAAAGGATAGAGGAAAGAGCTCAGGGAACCACGAGAATTATAGGAAGGGAAAATCCAAATCCATACTAGGAAATATAGAGTGCTGGAATTGTGGGAAGAAAGGACATTTGAAGAAAGACTGTAGAGCTCCAAAGAAACAAAGAGATGGACAACATGAGAAAAATCAGGAAGCAAATGTAGTAGGTGATGTGTTTCATGATGCTTTGATTCTTTCTTTAGATAGTATTACTGAGTCTTGAGTAGTATATTCAGGGGATTCATTTCATGCCACACCCCATAGGAAATATTTCCAACATTATGTTCAAGATGATTTTGGACAAGTTTATTTGGGTGATGATGAACCATGTCAAATTGTTGGAATGGGTAAGGTGAAAATAAAGAAAAAGAATAGAAACCAATGGTTACTGAAAGAGGTGAGACATATACTAGATCTGAGAAGAAATATAATTTCAATAGGAAAATTGACAAGTGAAGGATTTATATCTACATTTATAGATAAGGCGTGGAAGGTCACTAAAGGATCACTGGTAATCGAAAAATGAGAGAGGGTAGGTGCATTGTATTTATATGTTGGCAATGTTGAGTCTTCAATTTCTTTAGCTTCTAAATGTGTGGATACAACATTGTGGCATCATAGGCTTGGTCATATGAGTGAGAAGGGGATGCAAATACTTCACAAAAGGAATTTGTTTCTAGATCTTAAACAAGTTGATTTGGATTTCTGTGAACACTGTGTTTATGGAAAACATAAGAGAGTCATATTTCTCAGGGTTGGAGAGGAAAAGAAGAGTGAAAAGTTAGATCTTGTGCATACATATGTATGGGAACCAGAACAGGTATCATATCATGGAGGCTCTCGTTAATATGTTACTTTTATTGATGACGCAACTAGAAAAATTTGGCTTTATTTCATTGGACAAAAATTTGATGCTTTTGACACTTTTAAGAAATGGAAATCTTTGGCTGAGAATGAGACAGGAAAAAGGTTGAAGTGTCTTAGATCATATAATGGAGGTGAATACTACAACAAGGATTTTGAAGACTATTTTTCATACCATGGGATTCATATAGAGAAGTGTTTGAAAGGAAGAACAGGACAATCATGGAACACACAAGGAGTATGATATTGTGTTATAGGTTTTCCTTACAGTGCTAGGAAGATGTTGTAGATATTGTTGTTTGCTTAATAAATAGAGGGACTTCAAGGTCCTTGTATGGTGGCATTCCAGATGAGGCATGGATAGGTTAAATGTACACTACACATTTCTGAGGACTTTCGGTTGTGAATCATTTTTCCATATTGATAAAGAAAATAGAACAAAGACTGAGACAAAATCCAAGAAGTGTACCTTTATTGGATATAGTGTTAATAGTTTTGGTTATCGCCTATGGGATTATTAAATTCATAAAATCACTAAGAGTATAGTTGTGGTATTCAATGAAAATGTCATGTACATAGATCATTTGCAGGGAAATAAACAAGAAAAATAAAACAAAGAATGCACAATGCTTGATGAAATCAAAGAAAATGAAATTCCAAAGGTACCAGAAAATCAAAATGTACAACAATAGGAGCAATAGACACCTCAAAATCCTACAAGTGTTGTTAGAAGATCTACCAAGTTAAGTAGACCCCATGAACGATACTCTCCTTCATTGTATTATTTATTGTTGACTGACTTTGGTGAACTAGAAAGTTATAAAGAGGCAATGCATGTAGACACTAAAAAGAAGTGGGAGCAAGGCATGAAAGAGGAAATGGATTCCTTTGCTAATTCATTTGTGATGAAGTATTTAGGTGCTGCAAAGAAAATACTTGGTATGAGAATAACAAGAGACAAGAAAAATCATAAATTGACATTGTCTAAGGGTGAGTACAAAGAGAAGGTGTTGGAGAGGTTTAGAATGAAAAATGCAAAACCAGTTAGTACAACTTTGGCCAGCCAATTAAATTTAACCATGGAAATGTGTCCCAAGGTCACACATGAGAAGATAGAATACATGCCCAAGGTCCCCTATTCATCAACAGTTGGAAGCTTCATGTATGTTATGGTGTGCACAATACCAGATATTGCACATGTAGTGGGAGTTGTGACCAGGTATATGAACAATCCAGGTAAAGAACATTGGGGGGAAATAAAATGGATTCTTAGGTATTTGAGAGGTATTGCTACTTATGAATTATGTTTTGGAGGTTCAAACATTGTTCTACAGGGATATGTTGATTCATATATGGAAGGTGATAAATATAGTAGGAGAAGCACCACATGGTATGTTTTTACTATAAGTGGAACAACAGTAAGCTGGATTTCAAAATTGCAAAAGGTTATGTTATCATTTTTCATTCATTATTCTCTAGAAATTAAATGGTATAAGAATTTGAAAACAACTTTGAAGCATGTTTTAGAGTAAGGTGGCTTGGCCTTGGTGAATGGGTACGTTACATATTGGTATAAGATCCCTAGGTTTATAACATCGATCCTTGAAAGGGTCGGCTACATAATTCTTGTAGTAATTCTTGAGTTAATTATTGAATGCAATACTGTAGGCCGAACGCCAATTGTACATATAATTGTAAATGTAAATATACTTATAGGTTGGTGAGTCGTTGGTACTTGGTTTTGGTGTTGTACGCACTAAGGTAAGTGCATAGAGATTCCTTATCAAGATAAGGGCGCACAAGTCATAATGTTGCGTGCACTTGGGTAAGTGCACGGTAGTGACCTGGAAGTGTGTAGAGTTGAGTTATATATGACTTCCTATGTATTGAGGCTAGAGTGCCTGTGTGGTTATTAGGTTGGAGAGATAGACTCTAAAAATGGTTTGTGAGCCATCATTATAATATGTAATCACATTCAAATATTAATGAAAACAAATCACTGCGGTAGACCAACCATGTAAAAGAGTATGGGGGACTAAACTCTACTAGATAGTGAAAGGGGGATAAAAGTTAAGGATAAGTGGCTAAGCTAGGGAGATTAACGCCAAAGGAATATTATATCAATATTCCTTAAAGTATAAAGTATGGATAATTATTTTATCCTAAGTTCTAAGGATTAGGACAAGTGGGCCCAAGGTAGTTCTTAACATGACAAGTGTCAAGTTGGGAACATGCATACATATAGTTTGGACTTAGTTCATTTTCCTATATTTCGATCATCATTCACTCACTTATTCAACTATCCTCTATACATTCTTGTTACTTTCACTATCTGTACTCTAGTTAGATGGGAGATTGACAGAAGAAGCGAGTAGTCAGGCCCGTAGGATATTGAAGAGGCAAGTTGTCAGGCCCGTGAGCATTCTCTCCAGGTGAAATATTGTTAGGAATTGATTCTCGAAGTTTCCAAACTGTAGCTATAGGGATTTGATACTTCCTTTCTGTCCCATTGTTGAAGCCCCGAAAGGGAAGTGGGGAAGTCAAGGTACTGTTGAGAAGAGAAGGGCCACACTTCTTGGGGTGGGACATGCATGTGGGGAATGAGGGACTGTAGGATGTTAGTTTGAGTTGGCACATCCAACTTATTTTTCTTGTTGTCTAAGTGTAACATACCCAGCCACCCACAGGCCGGGGTACACTACCTTCAAGCCCACCATTGGACTTCGTACTCTTATCGATACCTTCTTTATTTAATAAGGACACATAAGATAAAATATTTAATGACATGCACATGAATATCCAGCAAGCATGCATAATCTAAGATTTAATTAAATGCTAATTAAAATACATAGTGGAATACATTCATACAGAGATAATACTATCACAACAAAGAGCAATTTTCTTTATAAAATGGTCACACCAACTGGTTGTAGACCATGGACGTTCGACCCAACCATAGACACCGCTGCTCCAAATCCTAACAGCATTGTCACCCCCAAACCAGGGCTATGAATCCACAAGGATGGTTCCAGAGTGTTCTTGGGTTCCAAACTAGTTATCTCTCAAGCTCTCACATGTTTCCCAACAACCCCAAAAATCCAAGTACCCAGCTCTCTTGTACCCATCCTGTACCAGCCCAAGAGAATGGACCTCCACCCTTATCTGCCACGCAATCCCTCAGACAATCCCTCTCCTTTATTTTGGGGCCTCCAACATAGCTAGTTCAGAATATCAAAGCTGGAACTGTCAGGACTCGTAGTTGTGAGAAAAACAGGGCACATGCCAACGCATTTTGTACATGCAGGCCCCAAGTCATGGATGGATTGCACCAGCGACCATTACAATCAACTATCCCATGGGTAATTTTCAGTAGTTCCTTTCCCTTTACCCAACTAAGATGCAGGTGAGGATGGATCAATGAATGGGTAAGTGAGTGCATGAGAGGGTGTGAGGGAAAGAATGGTATGAATGCAAAAGTGAAGGAGTAGACAAGCCAACGACCAACCCCACCATCAGACCAGGGATGGTTGTAAGTATTTTCGTGGGGAATCAAGAACCTCCTCGACTTCCCCAAGAATATCACGTAACCGATCCCCTCCATTAGGAAAAAATGGTAATTAACATAGGAATAAACATTTATCCCCTCAAGTCCTCTCTCTTGTGGAATCATAACCCCCTATAACTCTATTCCTTGTCTGTCTAGCAACCAACAATGTGTGTATTATTAATAATTATCAAAACATTACATTTCTTGGGCATACTGGCCTCTCAGCATTGTCACAATACATTATTTAAAATGGGGGTTCGAAACCCAGGGTGTTACATCCCCTCCCCCTTATCTTTGCACTGTCCTTGGTGCATATAAAAAATAGAGATCAAAATCTCAAATTTATTCAAAAAGATATAGGTACTCTGCCCGCATGGAATCTTCATGCTCCCGGGTAGCATCTTTAGGACCGTAGCAGGTCCACTGAACTTTTTCCAGCTCTATAACTCGATTTCAGAGAATTTTAACTTTTATGTCCAATACCCGCACTAGCTGAACCTGGAAATCTCCCTCTGTCTCTACCTAAATCAGATGCCAATCAATAACATGGTTAGGATCATGTACATATTTATTTAGTAAAGAGACATGAAATACATTATGCACATTCATGGAAGCAAGCAATGAAAGCATGTATGCAACTGGCCCTATTCTATCCAATATTTCAAATGGACCACAGAATTTGGCTGCCATCTTTGTACAACTACCCAATTTCAAAGAGATTTTCTTGGGCTTCACTTTCAAAAGTACCTACTCCCCAACTTTAAATTCTCTAGATGTCCTGTTCTTGTCGACATAAAATTTCTGTCTATCTTGAGCTGCCTTTAAATTCTTCTTGATCTTAACCACCTGGTCTTCCATGTCTTAGAGAAACTCCGGCCCAAGTACCACTATATCTACTAGGTTGTCCCAGCTCACTGGAGTATTGCATTTCCTACCATACAAGATTAAAATAGGCTCATTCTCAATTAGGCTTGATACCCATTATTATATGAAAACTCAACCAAGTGTAAGTAATCTTCCCACTTAGATGGCTTATCCATCACATACATTCTCAGTATGTCTTCAATTATTCGATCGACTCTCTTTGGTTTCCCATCTGTCTAGGGATGATACGCGGTGCTAAATTTTAGATTTGTGCCAAATAATTTAAAAAATCCCCTCCAGAAATTGGATGTAAACTTCGTATCTCTATCCGAGACGATTTCCATAGGTATCCCATTCAACCTAGAAATTTCCTTCATGAAAATTTCTGCAATATTAGCCATTGTATGTGTTGTCTTCACAAACACAAAATGAGTATCCTTTGTTAATTTTTCAACCACCACCATGATTGAATCATGTTTTTTATTTGTTCTGGGTAATCCTGTGATGAAATCCATGGTGATCACTTCCCATTTCTTCTCTGGGATTGGCAATGGTTGTAGCAAACCTGCTAGGTGCCTATGTTGAACCTTCACCTTCTGACATTCCATACATCAAGCGATGTAATCAACAACATTCTTCTTCATTCTCGGCCAAAATAATTGGATTCTTACTGCTGTAATTGTTTTTTGGTAAGTAACTCTTTCATTCCAAAAATATGGAACGACTTGCTCATGGCTGTAAGTAACTTTGTATCTGGTTCAAACACTCTGAAGTTTGATGATGTTGTTGGTGTTATCCTTAGCGAGGGAAATTGATGGAAAATCACAAGTGAGACATTAGGTAAATAATTGACCATGGAGAACATGGAAAGGAAAAAGGATAGAGGAAAGAGATCAAGGAACCATGAGAATTATAGGAAGGGCAGATCCAAATCCAGACTAGGAAATATGGAGTGTTGGAATTGTGGGAAGAAAGGACATTTGAAGAAAGACTGTAGAGCTCCAAAGAAACAAAGAGATGGACAACATGAGAAAAATCAGGAAGCAAATGTAGTAGGTGATGTGTTACAAGATGCTTTGATTCTTTCTTTAGATAATATTACTGAGTCTTGAGTAGTATATTCAGGGGATTCATTTCATGCCACACCCCATAGGAAATTTTTCCAACATTATGTTCAAGGTGATTTTGGACAGGTTTATTTGGGTGATGATGAACCATGTCAAATTGTTGGAATGGGTAAGGTGAAAATAAAGAAAAATAATGGAAACCAATGGTTACTGAAAGAGGTGAGACATATACTAGATCTGAGAAGAAATATAATTTCAATAGGAAAATTGACAAGTGAAGGATTTATATCTACATTTATAGATAAAGCATGGAAGGTCACTAAAGGATCACTGGTAATGGAAAAAGGAGAGAGGGTAGGTGCATTGTATTTATATGTTGGTAATGTTGACTCTTCAATTTCTTTAGCTTCTACAGGTGTGGATACAAAATTATGGCATCATAGGCTTGGGCACATAAGTGAGAAGGGGATGCAAATACTTCAAAAAAGGAATTTGTTTCTGTATCTTAAACAAGTTGATTTGGATTTTTGGGAACATTGTGTTTATGGAAAACATAAGAGAGTCATATTTCTCAGGGTTGGAAAGGAAAAGAAGAGTGAAAAGTTAGATCTTGTGCATATAGATGTATGGGAACCAGATCAGGTATCATCTCATGGATACTCTCGTTAATATGTTACTTTTATTGATGACACAACTAGAAAAATTTGGGTTTATTGCATTGGACAAAAATCTGATGTTTTTGACACTTTTAGGAAATGGAAATCTTTGGTTGAGAATGAGGCAGGAAAAAGGTTGAAGTGTCTTAGATCAGATAATGGAGGTGAATACTATACAGCAAGGAGTTTGATGATTATTTTTCATACCATGGGATTCATATAGAGAAGTGTTTTAAAGGATGAACAGGACAATCATGGAACGCACAAGGAGTATGAGATTATGTTATAGGTTTTCTTTACAGTTCTAGGACGATGTTGTAGATATTGTTGTTTACTTAATAAATAGAGGGCCTTCAAGTTCCTTGTATGGTGGCATTCCAGAGGAGGCATGGATAGGTTAAATGTACACTACACATTTCCAAAGACTTTCAGTTGTGAAGCATTTGTCCATATTGATAAAGAAAATAGAACAAATATTGAGACAAAATACAAGAAGTGTACCTTTATTGGATATAGTGTTAATAGTTTTGGTTATTGCTTATGGGATTATTAAATTCATAAAATCATTAAGAGTATAGTTGTGGTATTCAATGAAAATGTCATGTACATAGATCATTTGTAGGGAAAGAAACAAGAAAAAGAAAACAAAGAATGCACAGTGCTTGATGAAATCAGAGAAAATGATATTCCAAAGGTACCAGAAAATCAAAATGTACAACAATAGGAGCAATAGACACCTCAAAATCCTGCAAGTGTTGTTAGAATATCTATCAGGTTAAGTAGACCCCATGAATGATACTCTCCTTCATTGTATTATTTATTGTTGACTGACTTTGGTGAACCAAAAAGTTATAAAGAGGCAATGCATGTAGACACTAAAAAGAAGTGGGAGCAAGGCATGAACGAGGAAATGGATTCCTTTGCTAATTCATTTGTGATGAAGTATTTCAGTGCTGCAAAGAAAATACTTGGTATGAGAATAACAAGAGACAGGAAAAATCATAAATTGACATTGTCTCAGGGTGAGTACATAGAGAAGATGTTGGAGAGGTTGAGAATTAAATATGCAAAACCAATTAGTACACCTTTGGCCATCCATTTCAATTTATCCAAGGAAATGTGTCCCAAGGTCACACATGAGAAGATATAATACATGCCCAAGGTCCCTTATTCATCAACAATTGGAAGCTTGATGTATGTTATGGTGTGCACAATACCAGATATTGCACATGTAGTGGGAGTTGTGACCAGGTATATGAACAATCCAAGTAAAGAACTTTGGGGGGCAGTAAAATGGATTCTTAGGTATTTGAGAGATACTGCTACTTATGAATTATGTTTTGTAGGTTCAAACATTGTTTTACAGGGATATGTTGATTCATATATGGAAGGTGATAAAGATATTAGGAGAAGCACCACATGGTATATTTTTACTATAGGTGGAACAACAATAAGTTGGATTTCAAAACTGTGAAATATTATGTTATCATTTTTCATTCATTATTCTCTAGAAATTAAATGGTATAAGAATTTGAAAACAACTTTGAAGCATGTTTTGGATTAAGGTGGTCTGGCCTTGGTGAATGGGTATGCTACATATTGGTATAAGAGCCCTAGGTTTATAACATCGATCCTTGAAAGGGTCGGCTACATAATTATTGTAGTAATTCTTGAGTTAATTATTGAATGAAATACCCTAGGCCAAACCCCAATTGTACATATAATTGTAAATGTAAATATTCTTATAGGTTGGTGAGTCACTGGTACTTGGTTTTGGTGTTGTGTGCACTAAGGTAAGTGCATGGAGATTCCTTATCAAGATAGGGGCGCACAAGTCATAATGTTGCGCGCACTTGGGTAAGTGCGCGGTAGTGACCTGGAAGTGTGTAGAGTTGAGTTATATATGACTTCCTATGTATTGAGGTTGGAGTGCTTGTGTGGTTATTAGGTTGGAGAGATAGACTCTAAAAATGGCCAGTGAGCCTTCATTGTAATATGTAATCACATGCAAATATTAATGAAAACAAATCACTACGACAGACCAACCATGTAAAAGAGTATGGGGGACTAAACTCCACTAGATATTGAAAGGGGGATAAAAGTTAAGGATAAGGGGCTAAGCTAGGGAGCTTAAGGAAAAAGGAATATTATATCAATATTCCTTAAAGAATAAAGTATGGATACTTATTTTATCCTAAGTTCTAAGTATTGGGACAAGTGGGCCCAAGGTAGTTCTCAACATGATAAGTGCTAAGTTGGGAACATGCATACATATAGTTTGGACTTAGTTCATTTTAATATCATTCGATCATCATTCACTCACTTATTCATCTGCCCTCTGTACCTTCTTGTTACTTTCATTATCTATACTCTGGTTAGCTAGGATATTGATTGATGAAGCGAGTTGTCAGGCCTGTAGGATATTGAAGAGGCAGGTTGTCAGGCCCGTGGGCATTCTCTCCAGGTGAGATATTGTTAGGAATTGATTCTTGAAGTTGCCAAAATGTAGCTACAAGGCTTTGATACTTCCTTTCTGTCCTATTGTTGAAGCCCCAGAAGGGAAGTGGGGAAGCCGAGGTACTGTTGAGAAGTGAAGGGGCACACTTCCTGGGGTGGGACATGCATGTGGGGAATGAGGGACTATAGTATGTTAGTTTGAGTTGTCACATACGACTAATTTTTCTTGTTGCCTAAGTGTAACATACCTATCCACCCACAGGCTGGGGTACACTACCTTCAAGCCCACCATTGGACTTCGTACTCTTACCAGTACCTTCTTTATTTAATAAAGGACCCATAAGATAAAATATTTAATGACATGCACATCAATATCCAACAAGCATGCATGATCTAAGATTTAGTTAAATGATAATTAAAGAACACAACGAAATACATTCATACACAGATGATACTATCAAAATAGGGAGCACTTATCTTTATAAAATGGTGACACCAATTGGCTGTAGACCAAGGATGTTCCACCCAACCGTAGACACCACTGCTCCAAATCTCAACAGCATTGTCATCCCCGAGCCAGGGATATGAATCCACAAGGATGGTTCCAGAGTGTGATTGGGTTCCCAAACTAGTTAGCTCTCAATCTCTCACATGTGTCCCAACACCCACAAAAATCCATGTACCCATCTCTCTTGTACCCATCCTGTACCGCCCCAAGAGAATGGACCTCCACCCTTTTCTACCACGCAATCCCTCAGATAGTCCCTCTCCTTTATTTTGGGGCCTCCAACACAACTAGTTCAGAATATCAAAGCTGTAAATCTCAGGACACGTAGTTGTGAGAAAAATGGGGCACATGCCAACGCATCTTATACATGCACGCCCCAGGTCATGGATGGATTGCACCAACGACCATTACAACCAACTATCCCATGGATAATATTTAGCAGTTCCTTTCTCTTTACCCAGCTAAGATGCAGGTTAGGATGGATCAGTGAATGGGTAAGTGAGTGCATGGAAGGGCGTGAGGGAAAGAATGGTACAAATGAAAAAGTGAAGGAGCATACAAGTCAACGACCAACCCCACCACCAGACCAGGGATGGGTGTAAGTATTTCCGTGGGGAATCAAGAACCTCCTCACCTTCCCCAAGAAGATCACATAATTGATCCCCTCCCTTAGGAAAAAATGGTAATTAACATAGGAATAAACATTTATCCCCTCAATCCCCCTCTCTTGTGGAATCATAACCCCCTATAACTCTATTCCTTGTCCTTCTAGCAGCCAATGATGTGTTTATTATTAATAATTATCAAAACATTACATTTCTTGGGCATACTCGCCCTTTAATAATTGTTTGGGCACTCAGGCCTCTCAACATTGTAAAAATACATTATTTAAAATGGGGGTTCGAAACCCAGGGTGTTACATCCCCTCCCCCTTATCTTGGCACTGTCCTTAGTGCATATAGAAAATAGAGATCAAAATCTCAAATTTATTCAAAAAGCTACAGGCACTCTGCCCGCATGGCATCTTCATGCTCCCAAGTAACATCTTCAGGACCGTAGTAGGTCCACTGAACTTTTACCATCTCTATAACTCGATTCCGGTGCATTTTGACTTTTTTGTCCAATACCCGCACTGGCTGAACTTGGAAATCTCCCTCTGTCTCTACCTAAATCAGATGCCAATCAATAACATGGTTAGGATCATGTACATATTTCTTTAGTAAAGAGACATGAAATACATTATGCACATTCATGGAAGTAGGCAACGTAAGCATGTATGCAACTGGCCCTATTCTATCCAATATTTCAAATGGACCACAGAATATGGCTGTCATCTTTGTACAACTACCCAATTTCAAAGAGATTTTCTTAGGCTTCACTTTCAAAAGTACATGATCCCCTACTTTAAATTCTCTATCTGTCCTGTTCTTGTCGACATAAAATTTCTGTCTATCTTGAGATGCCTTTAAATTCTGCTTGATCTTAACCACCTGGTCTTCCATGTCTTAGAGAAACTCCGGCCCAAGTATCACTCTATCTGCTGGGTTGTCCCACCTCACTGGAGTATTGCATTTCCTACCATACAAGGATTCAAATCGGCTCATTGTCAATGAAGCTTGATACCCATTATTATATGCAAACTCAACCAAGTGTAAGTAATCTTCCCACTTAGATGGCTTGTCCATCGCATACATTCTCGGCATGTCTTCAATTATTCAATTGACCCTCTCTGATTTCCCATCAGTATGGGGATAATATGCGGTGCTAAAGTTTAGATTTGTGACAAATCCTTTAAACAATCCCCTCCATAAATTGGAGGTAAACTTCGTATCTCTGTCCGAGACGATTACCCTAGGTATCCTATGCAACCTAGAAATTTCCTTCATGAAAATTTATGCAATATTAGTTGTTGTATGCGTTGTCTTCATAGACACAAAATGAGTAGCCTTTGTTAATTTTTCAACCACCACCATGATTAAATCATTTTTCTTATTCGTTTTGGGTAATCCCGTGATGAAATCCATGGTGATAACTTCCCATTTCTTCTCTGGTATTGGCAATGGTTGCAGCAAACCCGCTAGGTGCTTATGCTTAACCTTCACCTTCTGACATTCCATACATCAAGCGATGTAATCAACAACATCCTTCTTTATTCCCAGCCAAAATAACTGGATTCTTACTGTTGTAATTTTTTTCTGTTAATCGGGATGTCCATCATAAGGAGCATCATGCATTTCCTTCAGTACCAAATTCCTCAGTTCTCCAAAACTAGGAACATAGATTCTATTTTTATGCATGAGTAATCTATCTTCCTTTATCTCATACTCCTTAATTTTCTGTTGAACATTTCCTTGCTATAAGTTTTCCTTTACCTGTAGGTAATGCTGATCTATAACAAGACCATCTAAAAAATTTCTCTTCAAGTCTGACTGATGCATATTGACAGTAGTATCATGCATGAGATGCTCTCTTCTACTAAGTGCATCGACACCTTTATTCTCCTTTCCTTTGATATGCTTGATATCGAAGTCATATTCACTTAAAAATTCCTGCCATCTTGTTTTAATGGCATTCAAGGTCAGCTATTCAAAAATATACTTCAGGCCAATGTGTTCTGTCCTTAGTTCAAATTCCTTCCCCATGAGATAATTCTTCCACATCCTCAAGGCATGGACAATGGAAGCAAGTTCCAAGTCATGGGTGGCATAGTTCCTCTCATGTTCCTTAAAATTTATGGACTCATATCCAATGACATGTCCATTTTGCGTGAGGAATCCCCCAAGTCCCTCCTTACATGTGTCTGTACATACCACAAAACTTTCATTTGGGTTAGTAATATTTAACACAGGTGCACTAGCAAGTAATTCCTTCAACATATTAAAATTATTTTCACACTTGAGTGTCCATTCAAACTTAGTTCCCTTCTTTTTCAAAGAAGTGATGGGATGAGCAATCTTAGAAAACCCTACTATGAACCTTCTATAGTAGCTGGCTAATCCCATACAATATCTGACGTCTGAGACATTTCTAGGTGTTGGCCATCCTCTAATGGCTTCAATATTCTCTGGGTCTACTACTATGCCCTACTCTGAAATAATGTGTCCCAAGTAATGGTTATGCTTCTGATAGAAAGAACACTTACTCAACTTGGCATACAACCGATGTTCTCTCAGTACTTGCAATACCAGTCTTAAGTGATGTTCATGCTCCTCTTCAGACTTAGAATAGATAAGTATGTCATCCAAGAATACTATGACAAACCTATCCAAATAATTTTTTAATATGCCATTCATTAAGCACATGAAGACAGCTGGTGCATTGGTCAGTCCAAAGGGCACCACTAAAAATTCATAATTCCCATACCTGGTCCTAAAGGTTGTCTTATGAATGTCTTCTTCATTGATTCTTACCTGATGGTATCCCACCCTCAGGTCAATTTTTGAAAATATATTTGCTCCTCTTAGCTGATCAAAGAGGTCATGAATTCGGGGTAGAGGATACTTGTTCTTTATAGTGTACTTGTTCGGCTGTCGGAAGTCAATACACAGCCTCAAGGTTCCATCCTTCTTTTTGACAAAAAGTACTGGTCCTCCCCAAGGTGAAACACTTGGACGTATGTACCCTTTCTTCAACAATTCCTCCAATTGCATTTGTAATTCTTTTAACTCTAGTGTGCTCATTATGTAAGTTTTTTTTGACACCGGAGCGGTTCTTGGCACTAAATCAATTGAGAAATCTATCTCCCTTCTTTGTGGAAATCTTGGTATTTCTTGGAATACATCTTCAAATTCCTACAGTACCGAGAAATCTTCAAGGCTTGGCCCCTTTGTATTATATGGCTCTTCCACATGAGTTGCATACAGTTGACATCCTTTCCTAAAACATCTTTTTAGCCGTAAGGCTGAAATATCCCTTATAGAGATGGGTCATGGAATTCCTTTCACAGTGCTCTATTTTCCATTTCCATCAAGACATGTAAATGTTTTGTTATGACAATATAGGAAAACATGATGCTTGTCCAACCAATCCACTCCAATCAGAATATCATAAGACCCCAATGGTATGATATTTAGATCCATACTAGTATTCACGCCACTAAGACTTATGGAACAACTTATGACCATATCATAGATTCTTCTTTTGGTTCCAGTGGCTAACTGAACCAAACTTGATTTTCCAAGTTTACTTTTCTCCAAATGTAATCTATCCACTATATTAGGATCAATGTAGAAATTAATTGCTCCTGAATCAATCAAAATAGCAATAGGATGATTTATGATCTTACCTTCCACCTCGATCATATTGGACTGGTACTCTGCTTGTCGGTCATTTAAATCTATATAGATTCTTCCCATATCTTACACTGTTGTAGCCTCTTGGATGTTGTGCACAATATTCACTCTGTCCTTTCTGTGTGGTCAATCCTTGTACAGGTGATCTTCCTTGAATCCCCAACATTGGATTGGTGGTCTTTCCCTTTTTCCCAAGGAATCTTCCTTCTTGGAATCCCCTTTATCATACTGATCTTTATGATTTCTATTAGGCTCATTCCTATTGAAGGGAGGTTCGAATCCTTTCCTCCTCTGATCATACTTCGAATTATTCTTTTCCTTCCAAGATTTTTGCAAGGATTCTCTTCCCTAGCCTTGCTCATATAGGTATTTATCCTTCCTGATGGCCTCAGTCAAGGTATTGGGTTCATCATACTTGATCTTTTCCTTATAAAAGGATAGCATTCCACTTACAAATCTTTGTATTTTCACTTTCTCATCACCAATGAACTTGACATATTTTAACAATCCCAAGAAATTCTTCTTGTATTCTGCCATAGTCATGTTTCCGAACCTGATTTCAAAGAACTCCTACATTTTCTTTTCATAGAAATGCTCTGAGAATTACTCCTTCTGGAAGTACTTCATGAAATGTTTTCAAGTGATCCTACTTTCATTAACATGTTCCACAGCTTGCTTCGGTTGGTCCCACAACATTGCAACTTTCCCATGTAAATGGTAGGTGGCAATCCTTGCTTCCAGGTTGGATGAATAGTTATGCGACTGAAAATATCTCCTGAGCCTCAGCTCTCCTTTCAAATTATCTACCTCTTGTTTCATTATTTGGTGTCTAAGAGGAGACACCTATGGACTGCTTACAGGATCATCTGCTGCATAAAATTTTCTTTCTGAGTAAGGAGGTGAGTGGTGTCTATGAGCTCTACTAGCACTTCTGGAATAACTAGCTCTTCCATGATCATCCCTTCTTTCATGGCACCTGCTTTCTTCCTCTTGTCTCGAGTTTGAGCCCTTTTTCATTTGTCTCTGCAACTGATTTAAGCTTTGTAACAATCGAGAATTTATCTGAATTTTCTCTCTCATCAGTCTCTCATTGTCTGCTTTGTAGCTCTGCACTTCCATCTTCAGGCTTCTTACTATTTCTATTAATGTTTCATGTTATCCTTTTCCCTTGTGTCCATTGGACTCTGTCTATGCATTACCAACTCTGGTATTCTGTCCTTCAGCCTCCTTATCATGACTGGAGGCTCCCTCGCCTTTTTCCATTTCCTCAATACGCATCCTAAGTTGATGTGCTTAAACCCCTTAATTATGCAAAATGTGCAAGCGACCATTTGTTTAGAATTATGCATATGATAAAAAAAAATTCCAAACATGCTACAGGTCTCTTTCTTTCTTTTTTGTTCATGGAGATCATATCCCCATTCTTCACAAATAACAGTGTCATGTTATCCTTGGCTGACACATAATTTCATCATGCCCAGGCACTTCCTTCAAACCACCTTCCTAGGTGACCAAGACTAGAAACCACGGCTAAATCCTTCCTTATCATTTTTCTTTCTCGAAGACCACCAATTCGGCCCTTAGCCCTCCTTCCCTCAGCTCTCAATATAGATATGACCATGACCATGACCCTGCACTTAGTTGAAAAAACGCTTGTCCAGAGCTTCGGGACTTCGTAACTTTCAGCCAAGACCGGATCAACGGTCCTAATCCTCTTTCATGATCAACGATCGAGATCCACTTCGAGAATCCGTACTTCGGGAGTCTCAACTGTCCTCGCTTACCTCTTCCCAGAATGCTTTTACCTAGATTTCATGATCTGTCAATGGGTGTCCTCCCACAGATCAATGACTATGAATCACTCTGGCTCTTCGGGCTTTGGAAGATTCAAACTTCCCTCCTGCACTTTCTCCCGGAGTACTTTCACCCGAAGTCAATGATCCTTTGACATGTGTCTTCTGGAATCAACGGTCGATATGTACTCTGGCCTTCGGGCCTTTAGGAGTTTCTGACCCAATGCAACCTATCACATCTTTCCCCATTGGAGTGCCCAGTCTCCGGATTGCACGATCTATCACCACATCGTGAAATGTCGGAAGCGGACACGTGGCCCAATCGGGTGGGTGACATGTGTCACATTCTAACTGACTTTTCAATACTCCAAATTCTCAAAACTTACTGACCCATGACACACATCCCATGTGTCCATGTCATCCTAGGTGAAATCTACAAGCCACGTCACTTCGGGAATTCCAGGATCCACATCACCTCTAGGTGACATCATCACCCCCACCAATTTGGATATTTGGGCTTCGGGACTTTAGGAGTTTCCACACTAGCACACTTCCAATTCTCCTGAAATCCTATTTTCTGAACTGGCCAAACTACTGCCATGTGTCTCCCATAAATCGACAGCTATGATTTCTTCAGGTCTTCGAATTTAGGAAATATCAACCCTCAAACTTCATTTTGACCCAAAGTGTGTGAATTTCTACTACGTGTCCTCCTGGATCGGACGGTTGTGATTCACTTTGGATATCTGGGGTCCATAAATATCAATTCTCAACTTCTCCTTGCTTGCTTTTTTTCGGAGTGCTTTCACCCAAAACACACGATCGGTTGACGCGTGTCCTCCTATAGATCGACGGTCCTCGACTAATTCTGCTATTTGGAGGTTTATCGCTCAAGCACTATCAAGTCACCTCACTGCATGCCTTTCAATTTGTGGGGGCACGCATCGACATTTTGGAGTAACCCTCTTTTTGTCTTGTAATTCTTCTGATGTTGACACGTAACCCCTCGGTGAAACCGTAGTTTGGATTGCGGGACCGCCTTGGGGAATTATCTCCCATGCAACTTGGTTCCCCACAATGCCTTATGTCCGTTGATCTCTCTCTCCAATGGGATCTGATGGTTGGGGCCTTAACCCTTTATTCCTTTTCATCGGATGACCCCTATTCACCTATCCTCTGATCCAACAATCTCTGATCTCTCTTGATCCTATAGTGGCGATCACTCCCAAATTTGAAGGCTGACGGTCACGATCCTTCGAACCCCTTACAACGGATATTTGACGATCTAACTCCTGTGTAGATTTTGCAATGCCATTCCTCCTGAGATTTTGAACTTCACGGTCAGAGTTCGATCTCAACCACAATACACTGACCAACAGACCTGACCCATACCGGCCTGGTGTTTCAACTAGAAGCTCTGATACCAAAATGTAACATACCCAACCACCCACAGTCTGGGGTACGCTACCTTCAATCCCACCATTGGACTTCGTACTCTTATCAGTACGTTCTTTATTTAATAAGGATGCATAAGATAAAGATTTAATGACATGCACAACAATATCCAACAAGCATGCATAATATAAGATTTAGTTAAACGATAATTAAAATACATAGTGGAATACATTCATACAGAGATAATAATATCACAACAGAGAGAACTTATATTTATAAAAAGGTGACACCAACTTGCTACAGACCAAGGACGTTCCACCCAACTGTAGACACCACTAATCCAAATATCAATAGCAGTGTCACCCCCGAGCTAGGGCTATGAATCCACAAGGATGATTCCAGAGTGTGCTTGGGTTCCCAAACCAGTCAACTCTCAAGCTCTCATAGGTTTCCCAACACCCAAAAAAATTCAAGTACCCATCTCTCTTGTACTTATCCTGTACCACACCAAGAAAATGGACCTCCACCCTTCTCTGCCATGTAGTCCCTCAGGAAATCCCTCTCCTTTACTTTGGGGCCTCCATCACAGCTGGTCCAGAATTGCAAAGCTGGAACTCTCAAGACTCACAGTTGTGAAAAAAACAGGGCACAGACCAACGCATCTCAGACATGTAGGCCTCGGGTCATGGATGGATTGCATCGGTGACCATTACATCCAACTATCCCATGAATAATATTCAACATTTCCTTTCCCTTTACCCAACCAAGATGCAGGTGAGGATGGATCATTGAATGGTTAAGTGAGTGCATGAAAGGGCATGAGGGAAATAATGGTACGAATGCAGAAGTGAAGGAGCGAACGAGCCAATGACCAACCCCACCATCAGACCAGGGATGGGTGTAAGTATTTTCATGGGGAATCAAGAACCTCCTCGCCTTCCCCAAGAAGCTCACGTAAATGATCCCCTCCCTTAGGCAAAAAGGGTAATTTACATAGGAATAAACATTTATCCCCTCAAGCCCCCTCTCTTGTGGAATCATAGCCCCCTATAACTCTATTCCTTGTCCGTCTAGTAGCTAGTGATGTGTTTATTATTAATAACTATCAAAACTTTACTTTTCTTGGGCATTCTTGCCCTTTAATAATTGTTTGGGCACTCAGGCCTCTCAGCATTGTAACAATACATTATTTAAAATGGGGGTTTGAAACCCAGGGTGTTACACTGAGATACCTTATCTGGGTTAGGAATCCTTTACCCAGGTGGAGTTTAGTCCTAGTGTGGGGGTGACCCACTACTGAGAGTTATGCGCAATGTAGTCTAAGGCTGGGAGGAACATGTAGGGTCTGCACGTAGTTGGTGTTAATTTAGTCAAAGATAAGTGTAATTTTTTTTTTAATTTATGTGATACGTTAATATTTATGAAATTGTTTTCATGGGTTTTTCTTGTGTATGTTACATGCATATTTCTGTTATTATTTTGTATGAATCTGTGCATTTGCAAAGTATTTTTATAATTTAAATTCACATCAGAGTTTGAAATTTAAGTGGAATATCCCAACAGGTGGTTGGGGATACTACAATGTGATATCAAAGTTAGGTTTTCAAAACTGAGCTTGGATGGGACGCGTTAGCATAATGCTAAAGTGAAAATTTGCAGAGAATTAATTTCAGGAGTATGTGTGCAGCTTGTACGATTAAATTATTGCAGAAAAATTGAGAGAAATCTCATGGGTAATGGGAAAAATTTGGGCCTTTAGATGACTGGATTTTTTAGTTTACAGAGTGGCCATGGAACCTAGGAAAAAATTGGGCGAAATCGGGCAAAATACCTAATTTTCGCAACAAAATTATGGAAAAATTAGTTAAGCGTTGAAAATATTTGCGTGCGCTAAGTAGTAGTGATGTGCAAAAAATAAAGGTGCGTAGGTGTGCACACTAAAAATTTGGCATTGCACGGAAAAATAAGGGCGTGCAGTTGTACAAACTAAAAATTTGGCATTGTGTGGAAACAAATATGTGGTGAAAGTGTGTCTACTAGAATTTGGTGTTGTGCGGTGCAAAGTTGGTGATGCATGGGTGTGCACACTTAAATTTGGCCTATCCGAACTCTAACTACTCATACATTGCCTGAATACTTATTTATACATTACAAAAGAGGCCTGAGCATGGGTAAACCCATGGGCTGACATCCCATACCCATTACATAAACCCTAATAACTCAAAAATCCTGCAAAAAGGGAGAGATCCCACGATCTCCACTTCGCATGGGTGCTTCATCTTCAACCAGCCTATCGAAGTCCCAAAAATGGTCAAACACGACCAAGGTTTTTCAAAACTTGGTCGACGACCAACATGCCCCCAACACTCACCTATGAATCATCCCAAGTCACTCTGATTTGGGAAATTCTACTTCGAAGGCCTCGAACTTGGCTTGAGATACCTCGACTTTCTTCTTTGCTAGAGCCTCTTTCTCGATGAAGTCCTGGATGACTTTCTCGGTGACATGCCCTTCCAAGCATTGTTCCACTCTAGTGACCACTTGTTCCAGTTGTGCACCATGTCCCTTGATTTCTTCAAAAAGTGTGCGGGCTTCATCCTGCACTAGTTGGAGTCTCTGGGTCACTTCCATGACTCTGCTTTGGATGGCATTGATCTATTGTTGAACTGTGTGCACCTCTTGTGACCTTTACATATTCTCTACCATTGAAAGTAGCTTCAACTGTGCTTGTAATGCCGATGCTCGTTGCTTCGTCTCCTAGAGCTGTGACTCCAATGTCCTTAGTTCTGGGTCTTCTGCAAGGCACTCATAGTTCTGTGCACTTTGGTTACTTAGTTGTTTTCATTCTAAAGCCAATGCCTTGATTCTTTCGACTACGCTCCTAGCAGTTTCTTCCCTTTGATGTCGCACTTCTTGCAGAGTGCTCGACACTACTTGCAGTTCCAGCTCTGCTACTCTTGCTTGAAGCTGCTAAATGGCTTCATCGAGCTTCCCCACTTGGCTCTCAGTTGTCTCCTCTTCCATCTATGTCAGGCTCGACACAAAGCGAAGTGCTCTAGTTACTGCTTCTCTAACTCCAATCTGCTCCACGAGTAGTTGATATTTCTCTCCCTGGATCTACTCTCTGTCCTCTTCAAACTTCGCTCGGAGGTCATCTTTCTCTTTTTGCGCAACCCAACATTTCTCTAGGGATTCCTCTACTTGCTTCAAGGCCTTTGTAGCCTATTCTTTTTCCCCCTATACTCGACGAAGGTGAGCCTCTGTTGCATCTGCTAATCTGCGTAGTTGGGCAAGCTCATTTCCCACTTCTATACCTTCTGATGATGATGGCGCAGTAGACACTGCATGGATCGAATAGAGAGCTTACTATACCCCTTTTATCTCCGCCTCGATCCTATCATACATTCTCTCCTTCTTTGCTTTGTTTCGTTGAAAAATATCCTTTGAAGTATCTTCTACAACTACGATGATGAGGTAAATATCATCCACTATGAGTATGTTCTGTGACTGAGGCTTATTGGCTTGCGCCTTCTTCCACACTGAGGGTTTCTTCAGAGAAACCTTCCTTTTCTTTGACGTATTAGCCTCTGTAAGGGGATCTTTCAGTGGTGTCACTTCTCCTTTTTCTTGCTTGTCTTATTCTCCTTTTACTTTGTCATCTCCTCCTCCTCCAAGTGAATTAGATGCAGTTTCCTCTGATGAGTTGTTTATCTCCTACACCTCTTCCTTCTTATTCTTCTTCTTAGTGCTACTTGGTCCATCATATTCTTCTCAGGTGACTATAGGACTTTTGATGATATCGAGGTTGGATAGTTCTTTCTGCTCAACTGGTACAAGGAATTTAGTCGGTAATTCCTTGGTTATCTCCTTTATTTCTTCATCAGTTAGTTTGTAATACGACTGCAACTCCTCCTTGCTTTCATCCCTGCGTGCAGTGATGTAAATGAAATGTCTGTCTATGCATAATTTTTCTATTTTCCTGTAAGTATGCAAGGTATTCAAATTCATTCGGGTGAATGACTCAATGGCTCACATGAGCTGTAATTAGTAAGTGTGGAAGACAACATTTGACTTCCACTGCTTCACCATATCACTTGAATAGCACAAGGTGTTGAACCTCACAACCAGTGGTTCAAATGGCTTGACTTCAAGGAAGGTCTCTCCCACTGGCATCTCCCAAGCGACAAAGGAAATGAGAATTAGCAACCAACTAAAGTGAAACTCATAGCCATGGTCCTACACTTCGCAGAAATCCTTCTCCAACTGGTTGACGAGGTAGCTCGCCCAGTTCATATGCATCCCTTCAACGCACTTTCCTGCGAGGTCGACGACAAACCCCGTGACTTACGTTGGTCTATTCTTCCTGATGATCTTACCAACAATCAACTGGAAAGCTAGACGCACTGCGCCATCCTAGATGGAGGCTACCTTTTAGCCTCGCTTCCCCTTCTCCAACTCACCATAGGTGTCCTTTGTTCACTGTGCCAGGGTGTGATCTGCAGCCTTCCCTGGGTAGAATTTCTTAGGGTCCAGTCCCTGCATGCTTAATCCAATGATCATGTGGATCAATGTCGTATCCACAGTCACGCGCCTATCTAACAATAGATAACCTCCATGGTAGCACGGAAGGAGGATTTTAATGCACATTTTAACCTCCTGATGTCAGTCGAAGTGGGGTATCTTCATTACGTTAAGGATGGTGGACCTCGTGACCTCCTTAATCCATGGCTAGGGGAATATCTTCAACTTCTTCCCCATTGTCTTCTTCAAATACTTATGGGGTGCGAGAAACACATAATTCTTCCTGTCTCTCAGGTTAAAGTCGTTGATCTTAAGATCATGGATCAGTCCGAGCTACGGTCCTACTATGTGTATCCCCTTCAGGAGGTACACAGTGATGAGTGTGTATTCAAAATATCTCGGGACACTATAACGACTAACCACGCTATCTAGAGGTGGGAAGTATTCAGGCAAGACTGATGGGATGAGTTTCGCATTCGCCAGGTTGTTGCGGTGCTTTCTTATTTTCTCTGTCGCAATTCGGGATGGTGATGTGCGAAAAATAATGGTTCGTGGGTGTGCACACTAAAATTAGGTGCTGCAAGGAGTTAAGATTTTGATGGGCTACCAAATTGTAGTGCTCAGATGTGCGCACTAAAATTTTTCACTGTGCGGAGTAGGATTGGTGGCATGCATGTAATATTGGTGTGTTGTGTGAGCACACTAAACCTTGGCATTGTGTAGTGAAGAGATTGTAATGCGCACATAATATTGGTGTGCGATAAAAAAATTATGTGCAGTAGGTATTGGCACGTGACACAAAATTTGTGCGTAATAGGTACTGGTGCATGACATAAAAGTTCTTCATAGTAGGTATTGGATCATGACACAAAAGTTGTGCGCAATAGATATTGGTGCATGGCAAAAAAGTGGTGCACATTGGATATGGATGCACGGTGCATGCGCTATATTTTGGCATTGAGTGTGTAGAACTACACATGATAAATATGGGTGTATAATTTAGAAGTGATGTGTGCAAATTTGGTTTGGTGGTCTACAACAGTAGAAAACCAGTGAATTTTTGCAACATTTTTGTATTGTTTGAAGGTCATCTTTTTGCAGATCATTTTTTAGGCCCTAAACAGTGTTTTTAGCAAATAAAAAATAATGTGCCTAATATGTGGTTTTTGTAGATCAAATGAAAGAGCTTGGCGATAAATTTCTAATGGTGTATCCCATTTGTCAAACAGATTTAGGATGAGTGATTTATGGCTTGACCCATGGAGAGTAAAATTTTAAGCCCATTTAACTTCTGAAATCCATAACCCCCTGCTCCAAAATCAGATTGAGGCACAGGAGTAGTCTATGGAAATATCGTGAACCATAGAACACAATCATGGAGCTGAATTAAAATTATGGGAATGTTAAAAATGTTTAAGAGGGCATATAAGGTACATGTAGAATTCAATCCCAAAAACACTAAATGGCCTGAAACTTCAGCAGGTTGTATCTAGCATCCCATAACCCAGAAAGATGTGAAACTTGGAAAGATTGTCCAAAATATGTATATGAAGAAACACAATTGGAATCTTACCCAAACTCCAATGGAGCAGGTGCAAAATGAATAAATACAGTTCATATTTGGACCTAGTTGAAGTATGAAAAGAAGAATTAATGGACAATTTACAAATAACCATAACTTTATGCCCATGACTCAGAATTGAGAATGGAAGCAGGCGTTGGAAAGGTCTTGGAAAATATAGTGTAAATATTCAACCAAAAATATTGATATGGGAAGACAATTTTACAATAACTTGAAAGAAATATTTTTGATGCATTATTGAACAAAAAATGTACATAATTTCATGAATTTGTTAAATTATTTAGCCTAACAAGTTTTGTTGGCTGCACAGTTTGCAGAGTTAACAACATTTAGATCATAATAGGATCAAAATAGAGTTCATAATCATGGAATACGCACAGGGGGCTTACATCCATGAAGATGAGATCATAGGGATGTATGTCAATATCGGAAATGAAGGTACAAATTCAAATGGACATGGAGAAGGAAAGGAAGAAAGCATGAACTTGGTAGAGACCATAAAAGGTTTGAAAAAGGATGTCCAAAGTTATAAATATTATATTGAGAGGATTATGAAAGCCACCGAGCAGCAGGAGGGCTTCAACATAAAGTTAATGTAGAGCTTGTACATAATAGAAAAGAAGATGCATAAGGATAATGACTCAAGAAAATCAAGAAGTCACGGGTCTCATGATAAGAGGAGAAGAAAAAGAAGTGTCGGTAGAAATTATCATCACTCTCCAAGCCATTCCACTAGGAGAGAACACAGTAGTTCAAGTCCATCCCCTGTTAGGAAACATAAGAGGAGGTCTGGGGTAGATGATCTATAGGGATAAATGAACAAAATCAAGCCTCCAACATTTAATGGTGAGCACAATAAGGATGAGGATGCAGAGACATGGCTGCTAGGAATGAGGAAGTATTTTCAATTTCATAATTACTCTTCACATGAAGAAGGAATAATTTCCATCTATCAACTCAAGGGAAAAGCATCAATGTGATGGGACCAATTTGTCTAGGTGCAACACATGGATGAGAAGATTTTGGTTCATATTATCGCTTATTCAAGTATCGATACTATGACAAGAAATCCTTTAGTTTCATCTATAAATGATGGCATCCCACTCAAATACCTTTGAATCAATGATAAATAATTTATGAGCTACACTAGTCAAATAATTTCAGAAATACTTGACTAAGCATTACTTGACAAGAAAATGAAGGGGTTATTTGAACTCAAGCTTAGGAGTATGACCATAGATGAATATGAAATGAGGTTTTTAGAGTTGTTGAAGTTTGTTTCTTTCATCAAGGATGAGTCGGTTATGATTCAAAGGTATTTGAGTGGGCTGCCATCATTTATCAATGAAAAGATATGATATGATGATCCCAAAACATTGGAGGAAACCATAAGGCAAACTAAATTCCTTTATGATCATCATAAAGGAAGACCAACTTTCCAAAAATCTTGGGAAGACAAGAAGAAAACCAAGATGGAACAGAGGAAGAAGGGGACTAAGCCACCATTATTTAGAAATAATTCTCAAGGACAACCAACTTCTAAAGAACCCAGAATGACAAACACATTGGGGAAAATACCAAGGAAGCCACCTATTCAAGGTTGGGGTTGTGGGGGAGATAATATGTACAGAGATTTCCCTCACAGAGGTGAAAAAGTAAGTATTGTTAAAAATGTACAGCAAGCTAATACAGTGGAGGACATGGGTAGAAATGTACCTAGGATCTATGTAGCCCTGGGCAACAATAAAGATGAGTTTCAGTCACATATGATTGAAGTGGAAGGTGGAGAAAGAAGGCACCTTTCAAGTTCATATAGTGTGCATATTGGACCGAAAGACCAAGCAGCTCTGGAATCAAGCCATATGACTAGTAAAGGTCTAATGGAACTAGTACGGTCCTGAAGATGTAACTTGGGAGCATGAGGATGATATGCGGGCAGAATACCCACATCTTTTTGAATATTTTTGAAATTTTAGTTGTATATGTGTATATACTTCACTGAAGACAGTGCATAAATAAGAGGGAGGGGAATGTAATACCCTAGGTTGAACCCTAATTGTGCATACAATTGTAAATATAAATATCCTTATAGGATGGTGAGTCGTTGGTAGTTGGTTTTGGTTTTGCACACACTTGGGTAAGTGCACGATAGTGACCTGGAAGTGTGCAGAGTTGAGTTATATATGGATACCTATGTATTGAGGTTGGATTTCATGTGTGGTTATTAGGCTGGAGAGCCAGACACTAGAAATGGCCAGTCAACCATCATTGTAATATGTAATCACATGCAAATATTATTGAAAACATATCACTGCAACAGACCAACCATGTAAAAGAGTATGGGGGACTAAACTCCACCAGATAGTGAAAGGGGGATAAAAGTTAAGGATAAGGGGCTAAGCTAGGGAGATTAAGCCCAAATGAATATTATATTAATATTCCTTAAAGTATAAAGTATGGATAATTATTTTATCCTAAGTTATAAGGATGGGGACAAGTAGGCCCAAGGTAGTTCTAAACATGACAAGTGTCAAGTTTGGAACATGCATACATATAGTTTGGACTTAGCTCATTTTCCTATCATTCAATCATCATTCACTCACTCATTCAATTGTCCTTTGTACCTTCCTATTATTTTCACTGTATATGTACTTTGATTAGCTGGGAGTTGGAATGAAGAAGCAGGTTGTCAGGCCCATAGGATATTGAAGAGGTCGGTTGTCATACCTGTGAGCATTCTCTCCAGGTGAGAGAATTGTTGGGAATTGATTTTTGAAGATGCCAAATTACAGCTACATGGCTCTGAGAATTCCTTTCCAGCCTATTGTTGAAGCCCCAAAAGGGAAGTGGGGCAACCGAGGGAATGTTAAATAGAGAAGGGGAACACTTCCTGGGGTGGGAGAGGCATGTGGGGAATGAGGGACTATAGGATGTTAGTTTGAGTTGGCACCTATGAATGAGATTTCCTGTTGTCTGAGATAAATTAGCCAGGTTAGGAATATTTTACCCAGGTGGATTTTAGTCCTAGCTCAGGGGTGACCCACTGCTGAGAGTTATGAGCAGTGTCGTCTAAGGATGGGAGGAATGTGGAAGGTCTGCATGTAGTTGGTGTAATTTAATCAAAGATAAGTGTCAATTTGTGTTAATTCATGAGCTATGTTAATATTTATGCAATTGTTTTCATGGGTTTTTCCTATGTATGTTGCATGTGTATTTATGTTATTATTTTGTATGAATTTGTGCATTTGCAAAGTATTTTTATAATTTAAATTCACATTAGAGTTCAAAATTTAAGTGGCATATCCCAACAAGTGGTTGGGGATGCTACATTGTCTATCAAACAATTTCGAGATGTAGCAGTGTCAATATCGTTGTGGAATCAGTGCTCGGTGATCCATCATATCCCTAGAATCCAAACTAACCCTTCCCTTCATGATGAGAGCCTCTGAATAAATAGTATTCCCAGTGAGGAAACCAAAAAGCAGCCATCGTCGATCGAGCTTCCAAGTACGCTATGCATCGTTGATCTGTTGACTGCGTAAACCCTTATCCCACATGCATGCAGGGAAAGGAGAATGGACAATTTATAAAAAAAATCCAAAGCTTTGTCACATGTGCATGAGGCACGAAGAGTCACGAAACCATGCAGAGTTGCGCCTTGTGTAATTTTTATCTCCATGTCAAATGCCCAATCCCTATGTCAAGTCGATGCCCCATTATCCTTTGTGCTTATCCAACTATTAGCGTGTAATATGCCCTATTTCCACATGTTAGTATACGAATGTGCCAGGTGGGTCGGTGAGTCCTTGTTGGGCTTAATCCTTTGGATGGTATCCCTTAATTGAAAACCTTTGGATCCATTGTGGTGAGTGTCATTGGAGTTTGAGGGTTGGAGTAACCTTTGATGCTAGAAGGGGAGGAAATCCAATGGGAAGGAATCTAAGAGTGAAGGAGGACCATTGATCTATCGAGAAATATTCCAATGATCACAGTTGTAGATCTAGTGTGGCTTGAGAAGGAGGAGAGAGAATGATAATGTCATGGTGATGTGGTGTGACAGCTCGGTCGTCAAGGTGACGAGGATTCTAGTATGGAAATCAACATACTTGGAAGATGATATGTGTTGAAAGTTGTTTGGTCGATGGGACCAGAGTGGTCCCAATTGGGAATGGATTCCCTAAGGCCTTCGATTTAAATCTTATCCCTCATATTTATTGGATGATAGATCTCAACCATGCATTGAAGGGGTGTTGGTTGAAGTGAGTTGTAGTTCTAGAGGGGGATGCACTCTGATGGGAGGAACTATGAGAGAGACCTAGATCCATTGATTTACTCTGGGAGTAACCTCAGTTGTTGGATCGAAGTGATTGGTATCCAATGGGAATAACTCCAAGGAATCATCTAGCTCATTTGTCAGTGAGTGGACAGGAGTTAATTGTTGGGTATGTTTTATATTATTTGCACAAGTAAAACTAGTGTCTACGTTGTTCCAGGAGCGCAGAGGGGTAAGAGGGGGGTGGAGTGCCCCCTTTCTCAGGGGGTCATGTGGAGGTGGATCCCCCCTATATGGGGGGTTTGCAGGGGGGGCGGGAGCCCCCCTGTATGGAGGTTCAGGGGAAGCACTCTGGATTTTTTTTTTACCGGTTTTTATGTCCATTTTTTGGCGGTTTTTCGGCACATGAGTTTTCACCAATGGTTTTCTATTTCCAGTTAAGGAATTAAGATTTTTGATTAATCTAGGTCATTGGATTATATTTTTGGATGTCGTTGGATCCTATATGTATATTGTATTGTAAACAATGTATGAGGTGAATGAATATATAATATATTGGTTTTCCTGGTTTGGGTTTCCAGGGGAAAAATATCTATGTAATGTGTGTATTTTCCATTGTATCTTTTCTGTTCTTTTATTGAAAACATGTTTGCAGTAAAATATTGTACAAGGTTGAAATCTACATTAATGGCAGTCGTCGATCTTTTGTGGGTCCCATAGATTCGAGTAACAAGAGTTAAAAGGATGGACCTTAACTATCGAGAAGTTGTGAACTTCGAGCGAATCCTGACTATTAGAGGACGAGAATAGGAATCGGTGGATCCATCATAGTGAGTACAATCAGAGTGGTTAGTAAGACTGGAGTGAGGGTACTTTGATCGGAAATAATCTGAGAAGAGATCTGAGTCATAGAATGGTAGGAGGGAAGATACAATCTCAGTCGTAGATCTTGTGGGTCCCTTTTGTAGCGTGGATAATGGGTGCTAAGAGAAGAGCGTAACCATTGTGAAAGTGGAGTCTTTAAAGCAATCAGAGTTGTTGGTTGCCTGACTCCGAGGATCATTACATCTTCCAGAGGGTCTCATCCGACTAGTTCTTTCATAGTGGGAAGTGAATCTTGGAGTGGATGCACTCTGACGGAGAAGACTCCAACAATAAAGAAATGTTTTGAAGTGTTATGAATCATTAATTTGGGGATCGATGGACCAAGTGGTAGGTTCCACATCAGTTTCCACGTCAGTACCACATTGGATGACACAAATGACTAAGCGCCATGTGATAATAAAGTGGAAATCAATGAATGAAGACCTAATAAATTTTAGAAGGCCATAACATTTTTCCCCAGGATCTAAATTAAGCAAGAAAATTGTCGTTGAAAAGCTCTCGAAGAGAGGAAATTAGTTATGCACCCCAAAAATTGTTTCGAACAACATAACTCACAACCAATTTAGAATAAAATGACTGGTGGCCTCAAGGAAAATTTAAAAGAGAATATATATAACAGTCCTTGCCAGGAATGCTTATACATGCTTATTCTTATGCTTATATATATATATATATATAATTCTTTTACAGTCCTTGCCAGGAATGCTTATACATGCTTATGCTTTAGTTTTGGCTAAAAAAGATTATGTCACATGCACACTCTTTTGTAGAATTAAGGGATATAAATAGAATATGAATGCATATATGGGAAATGGAGGAAGGGGAAGGAGCCTCCAGTTACGATAAATAAACCCAAGGTCAAAACATCAGTGTTGTAAATGCAGAGATATAATCAAATGCGTACCGAAGTAGGGGAGACAAGAGACATTAATAGAGACTCTGAGAAGCCTGAAAATAGAAGTGCATAGTTATAAAGAACACAATGAGAGATTGATGAAAGAAAAAAACCAATAAATGATCAAGTAATTTAAATTCTAAATCAAATGCATAGACAAGCAAAGAAGGGATACGTCGCAAGACACGAGGAAGGAGGAAAACATCATGAAAGAAGAGATAACTACATAGGAACTAGTTATTCCAGAAGTGTTAGTAGGACTCATAGGTAGCACTCACCTCCTCATGCAACAAGGAAACTTTATGCATCTGAAGACTCCATAAGTAGCCCAGAGGTATCTCATGTGAGGATCCAAAGAAGGAGACATAAATTGGATAACTTACAAGGAGAGTTGAGGAAGCTTAAGTCACCATCCTTTGATGGTGAAAGAGAAAAAGAAGATGATGTTGAAGCCTGGTTGTTGTGAATGAGGAAGTACTTTCAATTACACAAATATTCACCTGATATTGAAGCAATAATTGCCACATACCATTTGCATGGACAAGTTGTTATGTGGTTGGATCAACTAAAGCAAGTAGAAAACATTAATGGGAGATATTTTCAAAAGGAGTACCTTTCAGAGAACTTATATGACAAGAAAATGTAGGAGTTCTTTGAACTCAAGCCGAGAATCATTACCATGATAGAGTATGAAAAGAATTTATTTGGATTGTTAAAGTATGTAGGGTTTATCAAGGATGCAAAGGTGAAGATACAATGGTTTTTGAGTGGACTTCCATCCTTTTATAAAGAGAAGATTCAATATGATGAACCTAAAAATTTGACAGAAACCATCAAGAAGGATAAGTACCTATATGAGAAAGGTAAAGGCAGAGAATCCATATAGAAATCTTGGAAGGATAAGAAGAAGGAGAAATATGATCAGAGGAGGAAGGGATTCAAACCTCCTTTCAACAGGAACAACCCAAATAAAAATAAGAAAGATCAACATGCTAAGGATGATTCCAAGAAGGAGGAATCCTTGGGAAAAATAGGAAGACCACCAATACAATGTTGGGGATGCACAGAAGACCACTTGTACAAGGATTTTCCTCATAGAAAATACAAAATGAAGACCATGCACAACATCCAAGAGGATACAACAATAGAATACATGGGTAGAATATATGCAGCCCTAGAAGATTGACAAGGAGAGTACCAATCCAATATGATCGAGGTGGAAGGTAAGATCATTAATCATCTTGTTTCTATCTTAATTGATTCAGGAGAAATCCATTGTTACATTGATACCAAGATAGTGGATAGATTTCATTTGGAGAAACGTAAGATTGAGAAATCAAGTTTGGTGCAACTAGCCACTGGAACCAAAAGAAGGATTAATAAGGTTGTTAGAAGTTTCCCAATAAATCTGAATGGAGTACGTACAATTGTTGATATGAATATCATTCCATTAGGATCCTATGATATTCTAATTGGAATGGAGTGGTTGGAAAAGAATCATGATGTACTAGACTATCATAACAAGACATTTACATGCCTTGATGAAGAAGGAAATCAAAGCACTATGAAAGGAATTCCAAGACCCATTTCTATAAGGGAGATTTCAACCTTACAATTGAAGAGATGTTTTAGGAAACGATTCCATTTATATTTAACCCATGTGGAGGAGACAGAAAAGACAAAAGGGCCAAGTCTTGAATATTTTTTGGTACCGCAAGAGTTTGAAGATGTATTTCAAGAAATACTAGGATTTACACCAAAGAGGGAGATAGATTTCTCTATTGATCTAGTACCAAGAGCTTCCCCAATATAAAAAAAACCTTACAAAATGAGTACACAATAATTAAAAAAAATACAAATGTAGTTGGAAGAATTGTTGAAGAAAGTGTACATACATCCAAGTGGCTCACCTTGGGGAGCACTAGTACTCTTTGTCAAAAATAAGGATGGAACATTGAGGATGTGTGTTGACTTTAGACAGTTGGATAAATCCACTGTGAAGAACAAATACCCTCTACACATAATTGATGACCTCTTTGATTAGCTAAGAGGGGAAAAAATATTTTCAAAAATAGACTTGAGATTAGGATACCACCAGGTAAGAATCAAGGAAGAAGACATAAATAGGACAACCTTTAGAACCAAGTATGGGCATTATGAATTTGTAGTGGTGCCATTTTGGCTGACCAATATTCTAGCTATCTTTATGTGCTTAATGAATGGCATATTTAGAAATTATCTTGATAAGTTTGTCATTGTATTCTTGGATGACATACGTATCTATTCTAAGTTGGAAGAAAAAAATGAAAATCACTTGAGGTTGGTGTTTCAATTGTCGAGGGAACATTGGTTATATGCCAAGCTTAGTAAGTGTTCTTTTTACCAAGAACAGTTCCATTACTTGGGACACATTACTTCAGAACAAGGTATAACAATGGATCTGGAGAATATTGAAGCCATTAGAGGATGGCCAACACCCAGGAATGTTTCATAAGTCAGATATTTTATGGGATTAGCTGGTTACTACAAAAGATTTATAGCATGGTTCTATAATATTTCTCATCCCATCACTTCTTTTCAAAAGAAGGGAATTAAATTTGAAAGGACAACTGAGTGTGAAGAGAACTTTAATTTAATGAAATAATTACTTACTAGTGCACCTATTTTAAATATTGTTGACACAAATGGAAATTTTGTCGTATGTATAGATGCATGCAAGGAAGGACTTGGTGGAGTCCTCACTCAAAATGGACATGTCATTGGCTATGAGTCCAGAAAGATTAAAGAACATGAGAGGAAATATGCCACACATGACTTGGAACTTGCTGCCATTGTTTATGCATTGAATATGTGGAGGCATTATCTCATGGGAAATATATTAGAATTAAGAACAGACCATAGTGGGATAAAATATCTTTTTGAACAAACAAATTTGAATTCCAGGCAAAGAATATGGGTAGAATTTTTAAGTGAATACGATTTTGACATCAAGCATATCAAAGGAAAAGAAAATAAAGTTGTTGATGCACTTAGTAGAATAATACATCTCATGCATGCTACAACCATTAGTATGCATCGATTAGATTTGAAGAGYGGGATTTTAGATRTTATTGTTACAGATTGGYATTACCTACAAGTAAAAGAAAKATTACAATAAGAAAATGTACGATGGAAAATTAAAGAATATGAGATGACGGAAGATGGATTACTTATACATAAAAATAAAATTTATGTGCCTAGTTCCAAAGAACTTAGGAATTTAGTATTAAAGGAAATGCATAATGTTTTGTATGTCGGACATCTCGGTTACCCGAAAAAAAATTGCAGCAATAAGAAGCCAATTCTTTTGGCCAGGAATGAAGAAAGATGTTTTCGATTACATTAGCAGATGTATGGAATATCATAGGGTGAAGGATGAGCATAGGCACCCAACAGGTTTGTTACAACCATTACTAATTCTAGATAAGAAATGGGAAGTGGTAACCATTGATTTTATAACTAAATTTCCCTAGACAACAAGGAAACATGATTTAATAATGGTAGTGTTTAATAAATTGACAAAGGTTGATCATTTTGTCCCTATAAAAATGACACATACAACAACTAATATTGCAGAAATTTACATCAGGGATATTGCTAGGTTGCATGGCATACCTAAGGCAATTGTATCAGATAGAGATACAAAGTTTAATTCAAACTTTTGGAGGGGATTATTCAAGGGATTTGGCACAAATATAAAATTTATCACTACATACCATCCACAGTCATATGGGAAGACAAAGAGAGTCAAACAAGTGATAGAGGACATATTAAGAATGTATGTGATGGATAAGCCATCTAAGTGGGAAGATTACTTGCATTTAGTTGAGTTTTCCTATAATAATAGGTATCAAGCTTCATTGAAAATGATCCCATTTGAAGTGTTTTATGGTAGGAAATGCAATACTCTAGTGAGTTGGGATAACCTAGCTGATAGAGTGGTACTTGGGCTAGAATTGCTCAAGGATATGGAAGACCAAATGGTTAGAATTAAGCAGAATTTGAAGGCAACACAAGATAGATAGAAAATTTATGTAGATAAAAACATGATAGTTAGAGAGTTTAAAGTGGGAGAGCATTTGATTTTGAAAGTGAATCCCAAGAAGAGCTCATTAAAGTTGGGTAGTTGTACAAAGATAACATCCAGATTCTGTGGTCCATTTGAGATATTGGACAGAATAAGGCTAGTTGCATACATGCTTTCATTTTCTTCTTCCATGAATGTGCATAATTTATTTCATGTCTCTTTGCTGAAAAAGTATGTACATGATCCTAGCCATATTATTGATTGGCATTTGATTTAGGTAGAACCAAAAGGAGACTTTCAAGTCTAACCAGTGTGCCTATTGGATAGAAAAGTCAAAGTTCTCCAGAATCGAGTTATAGAACTGGTAAAAGTTTAGTGGAGCTGCTATGGTTCTAAATATGCTACTTGGGAGCATGAATATGCCCCGTGATCAGAGTACCCAGTTTTGTTTGAATAATTATGAAATTTTCATTTTTTGTTTTGTACGTGCGCTAGGGACAGTGCCAAAATAAGGGGGAGGGGAATGTAATACCCTAGTTTTGAGTCCCCATATTAAATTTTTTTTTTTTTTATTTGATGAAAGGTTGAGCTCCAAAACAATTAAAAGAGGTCTGAGGGCCTAGCAAATGTAATGCTTTGATCATCATTAATAATAAAATACGTTGTTGGCTGCTAGACAGACAAGGACAATAGTTATAGGGGGATATGATTCCATGAGAGAGGGGGATTAAGGGGCTAAGTATTCATTTTATATTTTATTTACCCATTTTGGTTTTAATGGAGAATAGCAGTTACACGAGCTTCTTGCGGGAAGGCCATGTGGTTCTTGATTTCATGTAAATATATAGAACCATTTTTGGGTTGTTTGGGTTTTTTTTCAACTCATTATTCATTGTACACACTCTTCATTTTGTACAATCTCTCCATTCACTCTTTCATTTTCATTTATTCTTGTTCTTGGTTGGGACAATGGGGGATAAATTGGTGAGGAAGGAAGCCTATTTTTGTTGGTTTTAATGGTGACTGGTGTATTCCAGCCATGAATTGATGCATGTATACCTGAGATGCATTGGCATGTGCTAATTTTTATTCAAAGTTGTGAGTCTTGAGAGTCCCATCATGGATATTCTTGACCATATGCATTGGATCCCTAGAAGGAGGTGGACATCCTGAGGGACTGTGTGGTAGAGAAGGGTGTCCATTCTCTTGGGTTGTGTGGGATGGAGAGAGAGAGTTGGTGTACTTTGGATTGTTGTGTGTTGAAAAACCTATGAGAACTTGAGTGTTGACTAGTTTTGGAAGCTGAGTGACACCTTAGAACCATCCTTGTGGATTCATAGCCCTGGCTCAAGGGTGACCTACTGTTGAAACTTGGAAAACAATGTTTGTGGTTAGGTTGAACGTCCTTGGTCTACAACCAGTTGGTGATTGGTTTTATTAAAATATAAGTGCTCTATGTCATGTGTTTCTTTGCTTATATATTTATTTATGTTATGTATAAATTATTATCTATGAGATTCATATTTTATAATATGCATGCTTTTTGTTTATTATTGTGCATGGAATTATATTCATGTATTTTATTTTGTAGCATGAATCTTGATTATTGCATGTGATGTTATCTTGTTTCTTTCATGCTTCTCTATAAATTAAATGGTATTAAAATTCAAAAATAGCTTTGAAGTGTGTTTTGGAGTAACGTGGCCCGACCTTGGTGGATGGGTATGTTACAAGAACTTAGTCTTCCATTCTAAGAATAAGCATATATAACTTAGGTACCACTTCATATGATATTTTTTGGAAGATGGACAATTGCAGTTGGAAAAGATACATAGTAGTCAGAATCCTGTAGACATGTTAACAAAGGTAGTAACCAGGGTGAAACTAAGTTCCTGCTTAGTTTCAATTGGACTTCAGGCATGAAGGTGAAGATGATAAATTTTCCAGGTCCAAGTTGGATCATAGTCCAATAGGTACAACAACAGTGGAGTTGTTGTGATCAGTCTCCAAGTGGGAGATTGTTGGTTGTGGAGCCTGTTATCACTGAAATTTCGTCTGCACAGGGCGACAAGAACTCCGCATCATCAGCACAGAAAAACAGTCATTCATGGCACAAGGATTAATTCCACAGCACAGCAAAAGGGTCAAAACTATGCAAAAATGGCCAAAAAATTAAAAAGCGCGATGCACCCACTAGGCGCACGCGCGCGCGCGCAACATCTTCGTATGTTGAGCGCATATGCGCGGCTGTGAGGTGCAAAACCCGCGCGCCTGCCAAACGGCGCATTTATGAAGCTGGTCGGCCTCCCAACCACT
>SNQJ01S0029271.1:0-14679 GCA_010110895.2 Picea sitchensis | reverse complement strand
CTTTCTAACCTTTTACATCACAGCTGTCATGACTAGCAGAGCCCAACTAGGCATGTAAGCACTCACTTTTTGCTCACACATCGACGAAAAGAGTGCAAACAGAGCCTAATTATCTTCTTGATTTAGAGGTCTTGTATTAGCCGTGTTTGGACCCCATTACCTGAAGGGGGGGTGTGTGGGGGGGATTCCCCCCCCACATCTCTTAGTAGGATATTCCAAGGGGGGTGACGAGAAATTTTGGATCCCCCCCCTAGCAGGGTTTCATGGGCAGCACCCCTGAAGCGAAATTTTGGGAAAAATTTCCTTGTACAATATTGTAATTTCATAGTCAATATGGATCGTTCATTATAAGGTCGCAGATATGAAGGTAGAATTTATGTTAGGTATTTTCACCTTAGAAGGAAACCCTCTTTTATGTATGAAGGAATTGTATTTTGGATGGGTGAGCGAGTGAATATTTTATTTTGAGACAGGAGATTATGATAGAAATACGAGGAAGTTACAACGGGTATGTTGTAGGTTGTATTCCTTCATTTGCTAGATAATAATAAAGGAAGGACCTAGAAATTTATATGGTGGATGTATCCCACACTAGGTGAACCATGTATATCTGTGTCTCTATTGCATTGTGTATCTTCTATGTTTTATTTCTGCATTTGTTTTATTTTATTGCTTTGTGATCCTGCTTTTTTAACAAAGCACATTTATAATGTTTGAGGAAACGTTTATGCTTGGAGAGGAGATGGAGAATTTGATCCACATATTTGAGATGGGATGACCACATTTTACTATGGTTGATAATACCATAAAATAAAACTAACACAAAGTGACATAGGAAAGGGAAAAATATATGATTCATGAGAGTTTGAAAAGTGGAGGGGGAATTATAGAGACGAAAGGGCATGACGAAGAACTCATAGTGGCCCTCATGAGTCTGAAATGTGGTCTTGGGAATGTCTCCCTCTTTCATAAGTATCTAGTGGTATCTAGAGCATAGGTCAAGTTTGGTATAGTGATCCCCATTGAGTTCATCTAGAAGGTTATCTATGACATGAATGGGAAATTTGTCCTTGATGGTAAGTTTGTTGAGGGAATGAAAATCGGGATACATGCACCAAGTGCCTTCCTTTTTTAGGACCGTGACTACAGGTGAATAATAGGGGCTAGTACTAGGATGGATAACTCCCACTTCTAGCAATTCTTGGATGATTTTCTCAATTTCATTTTCTTTAGTGAAGGGATGATGATAAGGGAAAACAATGGGAGGAAGACTTCCCAAGATTAAAGGGATGGAATGGTCATGGTTGTTGTGGGAGGGGGAAAGGCCCTGGGGAGTCTAGAAAATAGTGTGATGTTGGGAAAGGATAGATTCAATTTCAGTGTGCACAAAGGGTGTCTCAACTTCTTGAATGAAATGGAGTTGGGAAATGATGCCAGAATGACCTTTCTTGAGTAAATTTTCCATGCAGTGGGAATTGATAATCTTCGTTGAGCCTGTTGTAATGCCTTGGAATTTATATTGCTTTCATTCCTGTTGAAATTGCATGGTTAAATACTTAAAATCCATGGTTATGGGGCCCAGAGTGTGTAGCCATTTAACACCAAGAAAGATGTCACAACCACCCATGTCAATAGAAAACATGTGATAATTCAAGTTATACTAACCAACTTGTAGGCACACATTTTCACAACACCCCCCACATCTCATGGAACCTCCATTAGAAATAATTATTTGAAAATTATTGATAACACGGATATAGAAATTGATTCCTTGGGCAAGGTGACAATGCATGAAATTATGAGTTTTTCCACTGTCAACTAGGATGATGACTTTCCTGTTCTTAAAGTAACCAATCAACTTGAGGGTTTGGGGAGCATAAAAACCAGTGAGAGCATTCAGGGAAATTAGTGGTTCAACTTCACGAGGATCAAAGGGCGGAATAATATCATATGTTTTGGGTAGTGATTCCTCAAATGAAACCTCATCATCTTCATCAACAACATCCTCCGAAATGTCCATAAAAAATTTATGTTCTTTACACTTGTGCCCATGAAAGTATTTCTCATCACAATTATAAAAAATAACCTTGAGTTGGCATTCAACCATTTCTACCCATGTTAATTTGTGGACCTTGAGAGGAGTGGCTACAGGGGAAGGATTAGGGGGTCTAGGATGGGGAATAAAAGCATGTTTCTTTCTCTGGGAAAAGATGACCTGCTCTGCCTTCTTGGCACATTTAGTTGCTTCCAACCAAGTCTAGAGTTGAGCCATGAGGACCCGGGCTCGGATTTCATCCTTGAGGCCATTGATAAAGCATTCCAAGAAGCAGGAATATGTCATACCCTCCATGAAGAAATCCAAGTGCTCAAAGGAAACGATAAAATATTCAACTGTTCCAAACTATTTCAACTTGGTCAAGTGGCATAAATGGTGGGTGTCTATGTCAAAGTGTTCATACATCCAAACAAGAAATTGTGTCAAATCATTCATACAACTTAGCAAAAAACTATGTCCAAGAAACATACCATTGACATGCATTTGGACACCATTTCTACCATTTACATCGTTTTAGATCCAAATAGAGAACATCATAAAGAATCTTGGTCAATTCATCAGTAATGACATGCAAGGAAAAATAGTGTTCCATCTGAGTGACCCATATTGTTGGATCCGAGCCATCAAATTTGTTCACCTAAACTATGGGAATATGGGGGTCACGATTGGAATGAAGGTTCAGAGGATTTGAAGAGTCAACACCTTCGACTTGGGGGTTTGGGAAAAAGGAGGAAGGACCCTAGTATTAGGTCATTAATTGTTTAAGAGCAGAGTGGAGTTCATCCATTCGACTATTGAGTTGGTTATAGATGAGGTCCACTTTGGAATGCATGGAAGTCATGTCAAGATTAACTTTGGCCTGAATGGAAGTAATGTCATTATTCAATTTTGGATTGGTTTCTTCTTGGCAAGTAGGAGCCATTAGGGAAGGTGTGGGTCCAAAAAATAAGATAAGTGATATATACCACTATGACCAGGGAAACAAGAGGAAGCTAATGGGATAAGTGGGAAATAAGGGAACCGGGAAGGGTATGGATCCACAGGGTAAGAAAAAGGATTAAAAATGATAGGTATCACAACGATCAGGGTGAAAAGGAGAATCCCATGGGATAGGTCTCAAGTTATACTCTAACCTGAATAATACTACAGTGTCAAAATGCCCAAATTCTTAACACGAAAAAATGTGTAGTAATTTTACAACCAGAATGTAGGAGGCAAGGTCATGCTGCCAAAATATCCTTTCTATTCCTTGTATAGTATGTTCCCCCCAGGTTAGGGTGTTCAAGGTTCCTAGGGACAAGGGTTTTTTGTGTGTTATAGATCTCTGATATATGTGCAGGTCGAACAATAGTACTCAACCGAATATATCAAGGAACCAATGTTAAAGCAAGATTTGTCTCACCCTATGCAATCTTGAAGAGAGGGCCTTATTCCATTTCCCTATGCAGACTTGTCTTCCCTGTTACTAGAATCCAGAGACAAAAAATACAATTTTTTCCACTTGTACGCATCTTGCACCTTATACAACAAGTGTATACACAGGATGCTCCACTACAACCCACGTACATCGGGATTTGTGCCAAAAAATCAAAATTAAATATCAGGTTTCCATGTCACGACAGAAGATCTCTGATCCTTGGCCTTCCATATACTGGAAATTTTCTGACTCAGCCCTTCAGTTGCATTTTGAAGGCTATAAAGAGGCCAATTCCGAGCTATGGAAAAGGGGAAAGAATTCAACTTTGAGAGCAAAGTTACTATGGAGAAATTATTACTTCATATTGAGTCTGTATCCCTTTGTCCTTTAAGTCTAAACACAGTGTTCAGCCCCAAAGATCTTCCCTTATTAATGGAGAACCTCATTGTCTCCCTTCTATGAGCTTTCCTTTGGTGGAGGATTGAAGTGGTGGAGGCCCAGATGGAAGGAACTTGGTTTCTCGGTTATGAACCGTACTGACACAAAAGTATGTAATATTTTCAGTTCTGTTGATCATTTATTAATAGAAATACTCTCTTCCCGTCCAATTGATATCTTACAAATATATGAGTTATTATCCATGGGCATGTTTTTTTTGTATATTAATGTATTATGCTTTCTAATGTGATAACCTTTTATATTATCAGTATATGCTTTCTCTTCTTGTTTGTTGAGAACTTGTTGTAGGTATAAAGCTTTGGGTAAAAGTGCTCAACGGTGGACATCATCAAACATCTGGACGAGGTAGGTCCCTTTCTTATCCCGCTTGCACATTGGTCTATATAACATGTTTTTGGGATAGAGTTGATTTCTGCAGTAATATCCGTCTCTTGTGGTTTACCTTAGCCATGGAGATATTTTCCTCGTAACAGAATTGGCGACCATACTGGGGATTGAATATTCTTTCTTTGGGTTTGAAGTACTTTTCTCCTTAGAATACTCTCATTTCTATTGTAGTTCTTGTCGTATCATTGCATGACGGTTCCTGTGCATTCTAGATCTGAGTTTTCAACCTTTCTCCCTTGCCTGGCCTTGTTTTAAAACATATACATGCCTTTCTCCTTGACATTCGTGTATACACATGGGTTATCTCACTACAAGCTGTGTATATACACTTTGTTTGCATAAACAGTTGCATACATCAGTTTGCCTTGCCTTTTTGCCTAGTCTAGTGTTTGTTGGGAGGGATTTCATGCTTGTTGAGCCTTCTTGGGTCTCTGTAGTGTCTGTTGAGTGCTTGTGGGATGACAGGAAACCCTCTTTTGGTTGAATTTCTGGGCAAAGTCTTTCTCTTCATCTTTTCATTTTTTATATTACTTGCACATTGGGCTGGGTGTTTTGTTGCTTGGTATCCTGCTTGATTTATCTCTTTTATACACAGTAGGGTTATATATCAAGTTACTTTTCATTCCATGCATTTTCAGTTTTGATATATTGAAAATACAAAAAAAATAGGCATTTTGCATTGCTTGGAATTTTTTTCTTTTGAATCTTTACCATTAGCTTAGGTCATATAGTGAAAGATTGCATTTTTACTTCTGAATTGCATAGTTGAATTTGAAAATTGTATTGGTTTTTAGAAGCATATCATTCATCAAAAGTTAAAGTTAGGACTTTGCATTATTTTTATATTTACTTTTTTTATAGAGTCATAACACCATGAGTTTCATTACCATACCTTTTTGAGTAATAACGGCCATAAAATCAACACTATAATTTAAAATTTATTAGTAACGATTTTGTTTTCTAGGATGCACAAACTAGCCTAGGATTTAGTGCCTTGGAATAGGATTTTGTGAGTAAAATTCTCCAAGGCAATTAAATCAACATATGTGTTTGAGTCAGGGAGTGGAGAAATCCATTGTATAATTGGTAAGATCAGGAGGCTCCGCTCACACTGGAGTTAATCATGAGGTCATGCAAATTTGGTTAAAGGGATATCCCCCCAATACCTTCCTAGAGTCAAAGATATTTCCTGGGATCTATTCGTATCTGGGGATCTTGTTAGTGCCATTACCTCCATGAGAGGCAGTGCTTCCAAGGTTTCAAGCTTTGCTACCCTTCCCATACGGTGGATCTGACTTACGACTGCTCGCATGTGCATCGATTATACAGTGGTATATTAGTTTCTTGACTTAGGTGTATCATAGGTTACTTGCAAGGATTAGTCCGCAGGTACCCTGGGTCAAATAAGGGTCGGACAACACACAACCTTTATAGATGATTACCTCTCTGAGGGGATATGAACGACTGGTTGTTAAGCCCACGAGGTCCCTTGTAACTTATTTTGTTACCTTCGTTCTTTAGCAGGGATTCTTAGGCCCCTCTTGGGTGAGACATACCTTCTTTAGGGAGGGAGGCCACTCAACCACTTTACCCCGTTTGCATGCATTCTGGCCATTTGACTTTTGGTGTGCTCTTTGATTACTAGTTGACCTTAGGAGTCTCTACTGATTTTTCATTAGCATGGATAGTGGATTTCCCTTTGCTCCCTCATTTGCTGCTACCCACCTCATGATTCCTACTCATTTCATGGGGATGAATCCTTCCGCTTTTCATAATGGTATGCAAAACTATGATACTCAGTCCATGCCTTGGGCCTCTAGCCATTTTTCAATTGATATGCCCTCACCCGTGCAATCCTCTCCCTGGTCCACTTACATGAATCCTAGCATTGGATTTGGGGGCACCATGGCCTCGATGCCTACGTCTTAGTTTGATATGATTCATGACCCTCAACCATCTTTCACGATGGGAGGTTGGAACCTCCCCTCTTATGGATCCAGTCCTAGTTATGCTCTTTCAGGATCCAATACTCAGATGGGTGCCTATCCTACTTATTACACCCCATCCATGTATCCTTTGTCCACCATGATGGTTCCTTCGAATACATTTCCCATGAAAGGTCCTCATATATCTCCGAGTATTTCATATGGGGAGAATCAATTTTACAGTTCGGGCTACCCTCTTTATGGAACCCCTTCACAAGGGGGAAACATATATCCTTACCCGAGTAAATCTTATCATACTTCTTTCTTTTCACAGACTTCGGTAGTGATGCCCATACAAACCTCTTCAAACCAATTTGGCGGAGGATACCACCTTTCCAAACAAGGATAGGGGGTAAACCAAGACCCTTCCTAGCTTGCAATGTTTCAAATCCAATCTTTCCCTAGACCTTGGAATCAAATGCCACCACTTACCGCTAGTCCAGTCACTGCCAGTCATACTGGAGCTTCATCACCAACCTCTGCTAGTAATGTCGAAGATGAGTCAACAACCTCTGCGAGTGATGTTGATCACCCACACCCAGCCGCTTCTAGTCATGTTGGGGGCACCACTTTAGTCACCACAAGTCTTATCAATGTCACATATCCAACCTATATACATCATGTAAGATATGCTTCTCTCGCCTCTGCCTATCTCATTGAAACATGTCACCAGGCGTTGTGAATGAAAATGGGGGCATTGAGAAGCCTTGGTACCTCAGACGTAAGCCTAAATTCCTTTGTAGGAATTGCGAAGGAGATCGACTTAATCATCTGTGTCCAACCACTACTGAGATACAAGAATCCTTGGGCTCACCCAAGGGCCCTTTAGATTCTGAGGCATCTATGGTTTCCCCACACCATGTTTCTCCTTTGATTGATGCAGTGGTAACGCCGCTCTAATTCTCTCCTGACCTCACCCCCATTTTCTAGGGTGACTTTTCACCTACCCCTGTTATCATGCATCCTCTTCAACCTAGTATCGAAGAAGTGTTCATACCATTGCAATCTTTGGTCAATCCTACTCTCCTTGTAGAGGGTGATGTATCTTCCAACCATGTCATCAACATTCCTGATCCTACACCCTTAGAACGGGAGAGGTTTATTCTCTCCCCGAGTGCTCTCCCTCCAAGTCCCAAGGAAGTTCCCTTCGATTGGAATGGCCTCATGGGGTATCCAATGCCCTCGCCCATGTCTTTCCCAGTGAGAGACATTATCCAATCCATCACAGAGACTATACACTCTGTTAGTAATTTATCCTCCTCGACTTGGAGAGATTTGGGTTTTCCCAAGCTTATGTTGGCTATTCGTAAAATACTGGCATTCCATAGAAGTCCAACATGGGAGCCTTGGCCTCCCTCGGGACTTCCCACCTAGAATATCCCAAACAAGACTAATTTAAGCTCTTTTCCGACTCATCTAAGAAGCAAAAATATTGTCGAGTGATTTGTCCCTTTCACACTCGTTAAATTGGACTTGAAAGTTCATGAGTCCTAGTAATCTCTTTTTCGACTCATTATCAAAAAGTGAAAAGATCATCGAGGGGACTTGTATTTTTTACACTCGTAAATTGGTTTTGAAAAGACGTCTATTTGGCACAAGTTTATCCCTTTTTCACACCAAGTAGACTAAAAGACATAAAAAGGGACATTTTTTGGCGTTAAGTTGTGATTGCATCTCATTCCCCTGCTTGCAGTATTGAGCCTATAGCCAGTTCTCACTTTGCTTTATAAACTGTTTGTCTCAGTAGTTTTTCATCCTCAACCAAGCAGAGCCTTGTTTATATCCTTCGCAATTTGACACCCTATACCTAGGAGGGAACATTCCCCCAAGTGTCCATCTCCCACATGCACTTCCCTGCATTCAACATAGGTTTGTTCCACTGTTGAAACTAGTTTTTCTTACTTGCGAGACTCCTTTCCTCCTCTGTATCATAACATTCATTTGTCTATGAAAAAACAAAAAAAAACGGGTGGGAAGGGAGTATTATCTTGTATTGGTAGTAGTTGTTTCACCTTTCAATAGAGAACAAAGTTATTTGAGTCCATTCATCATCATAATGTTGGGATTAGCATGGCCTTAGGAAGATGAGCTCGTTACAAAGTCTTCTCTACCAACTAGTTACCCTTCCAGTTCCTATAGATAATTTTATTGATACCTCCTACATCTTATAGTTTCATCATCGAATATGTGCTTCTAGAGTGCTCCATATGTCTTGTGCTCTTGTTCAAAGGAAGTCTATCAACCTATGTTGGCCACTCCTCAGAACTCTTGACTTTGCATGTTGGACATACCCTCAATTTGTCTCAGAATCACATGATATTGTAGTTCTATCATGCACCCTGGCCCTACTTTCATCATTGGTAGCCAACCTTGAACCCAACAATTGACATTTCATCATTGGTCGTTGACTAGGTGGTTTCCCTTGTGTTCGACGGAAAGACATCTATTCACACATTGGGATTCGTGCAATGTCTTGGATTCCATTAGCCTTATTGGTGGTTTCCTCTCCTTTGTCAACAATTTTCATCATTGGTTGCTATTCAAAGGGTATTTTTCATGTACCGCTTGTACTTGGCACACGAGAAATACACACAGGGTCGTTGGTTCGTGAACATGTTCTTCATCTGATTTCGACCACATCATGAAGCTCCTGCTTTGTACCTTGTGCTGACTGATGGGAGATTCCTTAATGCTCTCCTTTCAGTGAGTCTCTTTCCATCGACTTCAGCCCATTTATTATGGAACCGGGACCTAGAGTCTTATGAGTACCTTGAGGCTTGCAGTCATCAGTGACAGGATCTCTCACCATCGATAGTTGGGAATACATCAATGTCTCATGATCGATGGATTGTTCAGGTGTTCAACACTAACTCATTTATTCACACTTGTAAGAATGTACTTGGTGCCTTGATACCTACTTTCATTATCGGTAGGATTTCTTGTGTTTGTTAACGCTATACCTCAATGACCAGTAATCAAATGATGTCTCATTGTGTTAAACCTCAACTCCTTTATTCACATGATGTAGACTTGCACCTTTGGCGGATTGTGTAGAAGACTTGAAGACATCACTATGTGGCCACAACTTTCTTGAGTTGTTTCTTTCTTTTCATTTGGACCAGTACCTGTATGACTTCAATGATCATGGGATATCATATTGTACTCCATGGTATACAGATATATTTAGATTGTTTTTTGAGACTGGTTCTACTGGCCCTTGTTCATGACTATGACAACTATTGTCATGTAACCACATTTGTATTTGCCTATTCATGGCCATGGACACTTGTTTGGTATATTTTCACATGGATATGATGTGTATTTTCGGTATCCATGTATGAAAAGTCAGTGCAGAATATAACGAGCAACTGGTTCGTCCAGCTGGTTCTCTACCACTCCACTTCTGGGTTATTTATAATGTATTTCTTCCATCGCAGATACTCCTCAGACGTCACACATTAGGGAGAAAATATGTTAAAGCAAGATTTGCCTCACCCTATGAAATATTGTAGAGATGGCCTTATTCCATTTCCCTATGCAGACTTGTCTTCCATGTTACTAGAATCCAGAGACAAAAATACAAATGTTTCCACTTGTACGCATTTTGCACCTTATACAACAAGCGTATATGTGGGCTGCTCCACTACAGCTCGCGTACATCGGGATTTGTGCCAAAAAATTAAAATTAAATGTTAGGTTTCCATGTCACGGTAGGAGATCTCTGATCCTTGGCCTTGCATATATTGGAAATGTTTCGACTCGGCTCTTCAGTTGCATTTTGAAGGCTATAAAGAGGCCAATTTTGAGCTATGGAAAAGGGGAAAGAATTCAACTTTGAGAGCAAAGTTACACTGGAGAAATTATTACTTCATATTGAGTCTACATCCTTTTGTCCTTTAAGTCTGAAAACAATGTTCATCCCCCAAGCTCTTCCCCTATTGATGGAGAACCTCATTTTCTCCCTTCTATGAGCTTTCCTTTGGTGGAGGATTGAAGTGGTGGAGAGAGTTTCCTCGTAACAACCAACTAAGGAGGCTTGATCGTACCCTTAGTCATACTACCTGATTACCTAGGTACTAAAGAGTATTTCTTGAGTGCTATTCTCGTTGGAACTATAGAAGTTAGGTGGTTGATTCATTGATCTAGGGTTGGTTTTAGGAGACCTAGGGGACTCCTGATATATCTACTGGTACGTCGGAGTGATGGCCATGTACAGATTTTTTCTTATGCGATATTACTCGAGGGGTACCAATAGGGGTTCCATAGGTTTCGAAGAGGTGAAAATTTGGTTTCTATGCAGCCCTATGAAATCGTCTGTATTTCCTATGTGTAGTCTTCCCCACCATAGTTTTACCCGCTGAACAACAGTTCTTTGTGCTTTAAATACACTGACAGTACATGTATCTATCCTGGAAAAACATTTAACACACAATTCATGCCAAGGAAAGTGCTCTGATACCACTTGTAAGGTACCAGATGTAATGTAATATGAAAAAACAAAAATATTCATCAAATACCAGTGGAACAATAGAATATTGAGAATAGAAATACCAACAATAATACCTTTATTGAAAGAAAGAAATGTTAACTTGCCTCTTTGAGGGGGAAACCTCCAGTAGAGAAGAGATCTATTACATTAAATATCAATACAAATCTTTCTCATGCCTCCTATTCTTATTTGTACTAATTATGTCTTCTAAAGAACATTCTAGAGGAATATATTTCTAGAAGCACAAGCTTCTATTAGCTTTTCTTACATTTACATGTTTACATTTCTTAAATAGGCCTTGTTATCTAATGTCGACCTTTATTACATGGAAAATATATTATTCTATCTACGTGAGGGGTTAGCGAGGTCGGGTCCCTACAATAAATAGATACAATGATACCATTGACATCATGGGATGTGTTAACAATGGATGAGTCACCTGATTGGAACTAAGGGGCACCAGAGAGGATGGTGTACATATACCCATACTGAGCATAGATCAAGTCATATTGTTGGCCCTTTTGTATGGCCTCTTCCTTATTCTCAGACAATGTCATGGAAACATCCTTGGTGATGGGAGGAAGGAGAGAATTCAAGAATAAATCCTTAAGAAAGATTTCATATAGCTTGGATTTGCACAAACCACTCCATCGATGCCACTCATGGATGTGGCTTGAGATGTGGGTGGCAGTGGTTTGGTGACAGGAAGTAAGGATTTTGATTCCCAGGTCATGGAGAATAGGAAATTGGAAGAAGGTGAGGAAAACCTTCACAATAGAATCAAAGGTTTGGTGAGAGTTCCATGGATAATATATGTACCACTTTGCAGTGGCACCCATCAAGGTTCTTTGGAAAAGATGGATCATGATGTACTCCTCCATGATGGAGTTCAAGGAACACCATAAGTGGAAGGAAATCATGTGGTTTGAAGGGTCTTCTCTAGACTTTCCCTCAAACTTGGGAATATTAGAGGGAAACTTGGTGGGCATGGGGGGGCAGTTAGGATCATAGTGAATGAGATCCTTGATAAACTCGTTCAAGTCAGGTATACTCAGACCAACTATAAAAGGAAAGGAGGTAGAGGTAGTTACGACCATAGTAGAACTAGAAGGAGATGGTCTTATTGGAGGAGGTGTTGGCACAGGGGCATACCCAGTTCAACGCTACAACAACACACCAACAAAACCCTAACTATAGGCCCTTTCAGCAACACCTGCGAAGAAGATGAAGTCTCACCTGAGGTAGAGGTAGGGGTGGTTGCAGGACTCAAGTGTCTACAACCTTAGCTATGACACAGATATGTGATTAGAACACTTAATAAATCACTTAGCGCCGTCAATTCCTCAATATACAGTCAATAACCACTTCTCTTATAAGACAGAGCTTCGCATAATTCACACTAATCTACAATATTCAAGCACTTAGCATATACAAATGGATCAGAATGAGCATATCAAGCATTAAGCATGAATATCTAGATCAGATCTAACATTCTCACATATAATAAGCACCAAGCATGAATAGATATATCTAAACATATCATAGCATTTCACATATAATATGTAAATACATCAAGACAAAGCACAAAGCACATTACACAGGGATTACATGGTTCACCCCCACCCTGGGGCTACATCCACCAACTCTTCTTCTTTATAGTCTTCGGTCAATCGGTTACAAGCATAGAGCCTCAAAACCCTTACTCTGCACAAGACAGAAGATCTGCGCAGCTAGCTAGATCCTTCTTCCTTGCGTTACAACACAAAGCCTTCTATAGTCTCTCACAGGTACTTGCACTCAGCTCTACAAGTCTTGCATAGTATGCACATAGCGCTTACAATCCTTTGATTACATAGATCTAGCACTTATCCATTCCTTTAGCACTTAGCTCACCGACCTCTTTCTATTTTGCATATCCTTTTATATATACATTACAAAATAGGCCTAAACATGGGTAAACCCATGGGTCAACATCCCATTCCCATTACATATTCCCAAAAACCCAAAAAGGGGCCCAAAAGGGGGTCGAGAACCCGTGATCTCTGCTTCGAATTACGCTCCTCCTTCGACAGGCTGTCGAAGTTTGAAAATAGGTCAACATGACCAAGAAACTCACAAAACTTGGTCAAGGTCCAACAGGCCCCCAACACTCACCTGTGACTCATCCCAAGTCACTCAGGTCTAAGCAGTTCTTCCTCGAACGCCTCGAGCTTGGCTTGAGCTGCTTCGACTTACTGCTTTGTTGTGGCCTCTTGTTCGGTGAACTCCTGGATCACTGCGTCGTTCACTGGCACTTCTAGGCATTGTTCTGCTGTGAGGATGACTTGTTCTAGCTCTGCTCCTTAGCTCTTGACCTCTGTAAAAAACAGACATGCCTTGTCTTTCATAGGTTGAAGTCGTTGAGTGATTTCCATCACTTTTCTTTGAATCATATGGATCTGATGTTGAGTTGTGCATTGTTCTTGAGATCTCTTCATCCTTTCTACAAATGACAGGGCCTTCAGCTACACCTATAGTGTATCTGTGTTCTGCTTCACTTCTTGGAACTCTGACTCCAGTGTCTACAATTCCATATTTTCAGTGAGATTTTCATAGGTCTGGGTGTTGCGGTTACTGAGCTACTTGCACTCCAAGGCAAGAGATTTTAATCTGTCAACTGCACTGTGGGCAACTGCTTCTCTTTGGTTCCTTATCTCCTGTGGAGTTTTAGGTACTGCATGGAGCTCTAAGTTGGTGATGCGTTGTTGTAACTTCTGGATTACCTCTTCCAGTTGTGCCACCTGCTATGGAACTTGTTCCTCTGTCTGTACTTCGACGACTGTTACAGAGTGAAGTGCTCTGTTGACCCTTTCCTTAACTTCAAGTTGCTCGATGAGAAATTTTTCCTTGCTTTGTTGTAGATCTGCTCCTTCTTCATCCCATTTCACTTGTAGAGAAAGCTTTTCCTTTTTTGCAGCACTTCTTTGGTCCTCAAGGTCTTTCTGTACTTGCACTAAAGCCTGGGTGGCTTGTGTTGTTTCTCCGTGAGCTCATCAAAGGCAAGCTTCAACTTTATCAGCGATTTGATGTAATTGAGCGGGCTCATCACCTAGTTCTGGTGTTCCAACTATCATGGGCACAACGAATACTGGGCGACTGGACTGTAGTCCCTGCTGCACTCCTTGGAGCTCATCCTTAATCCGACTGAATACCTCCTCCTGATTAGCTTCTTGCTTCTCTGTTATCTCTAGCGAAGCATCATTCAGTGCTACGACGATAAAGTCGAAGTCATCTGAGGTGAGGGTGGTCTCAAATTTGGTTCTGGTTTCTTTCATTTTCTTCCTTGAAGAAGGTTTCGGAGGGGAAATCTTCCTTTTCTTCGAGGGATCATCCTCGTCTCTTGGGGGTGTAACCTCGCCTTTCTTCTGTTCGACTTATGTGCCATCACCTCCTTGCTCTGCTGATATGGACACGGTCTTCACGGATGCACTGTCTAAATCGTGGACCTCTTCGGTCTTCTTTATCTTGCTAGGTCCGGCTGTATCCGTCGCAATTTCGGGGCTGTCAACATCAGACATCTCTGCGGGGTCCGCTGGAACAAGGAGTTCCGTCGACCATTCCTTGGTAATCTCCTCCAAGTCATCCTCTGTTAACTTGTAGTATGACTGTAGCTATTGTTTATGATCATCAGCGCGCAGTGATATAGATGAAATGGCGGTCCGTGCTGAATTTCATTAAGGGTCTAAACCTTTGAAGTGTGTTTAGGGTTATGCGAGGTGTCACCTATATCTGTAACACCCTGTTTCCCCCAGATTGTAAATATAACTGAACTAGCCAAGGACTATGGCAAAACTCATAAGTGTGAATATGTGATGTAATTGGACCTGCAGGAAGAGGTCAATGAATG
>SNQJ01S0029270.1:67433-82451 GCA_010110895.2 Picea sitchensis | reverse complement strand
AGACACCCTGTAAAAAAAACCCTGTTTTATATTTCTGTAAATATTATGGATAAGATTGTCCATTGTTGCCTTATTGACGGCAGTTCGGGCCCAAGTGTAACGTCGAAAATTATTACGAAAGAGCTAGGCTTGTCTTGTACAAATGAAAATGCCAGAAGCATGATCTCTTATAAGAGTTTACAACAAATGACCATAGATTAAATCAAGGACGTGACCTTGGTTTTGTGTGTGCATCCTAAAATAAGGACAACCCTTAATATTGAGGTAATAGATATGTCAGTGAGTAATTACTCGATCATCTTAGGAAGAGATTGGAAAGCTTTGATAGGTGGATACCTCTCACTCGACGGGACACACTTATCCATTCCTCGGAATGGAAAAAACATCATAGTCCTAAGGGAGGGGAGAATTTTACCTTACATAGAAAGCATCCCACAGCCTAATGTGAATTATATTGAGGATGACTTAGGAGTGTATTCCATCTTTGCAGATGAAGACAACACTACCTTGGAACAAATCGACTTAGAGGATGGGATGTGGCATATGTTAGGATATTTAGACACTTAGGAGTTAGTTAAGATCTACTTGGTCTAATATGTCGTTAGGTAAAAGTCTGTTTCTTTAGTATGCATTTGTAGTTAGGAAGTTCAATGGTCATGATATGTTCCCAACATAGAGTGATCTGACGGATCATACTCTCCTCGATCTTAACGGCCATTGAATCATGGCTTAACACCCGATTGGTCCATGATCTCTATTTAAAGAGCATGGAGGGTCATTTGTCGATGATCAATTGTGAGAAATTCTCTTGTAAAATCTCTCTGTAATCTTTTTCTTTTGCATTAATAAACTGCTCCAAGTGGTCGTGTTGGTTGGGGTTGTGGATGTTTTCCCAGTAGTGGTTTTACCGCGTGAAAACATCGGTGTGTTTATCTTTAATCTGGTTATGTGAGTAGTTCTTGAAGGTGTTTGTCCCTCTGTTGGAATACATGTGTTGTCAAACATGGTATCGAGCATTTGAAGACCCGCTCACATTTGTAAATCAAGATCATGAAGTCGGTTGTCTAATATCCACTCTCTGTCATTTCCATACATTTATAGACTAAGAGGACTATTCCATTTAATGTTTGGAGTGCATAGTTTTGTTAAAGGAACACTTTTGTTTTCACTTTCGAAAAGGTTTTGTTTACACTTAAGATCACGTCCATTTCGGTCGGATCACGGAGGTATAAAGAGCACGAATAGGCTGACTTTTAAGTTACAAATTATAATTTTGGTTTTATTTAGGTTTTGTATTATTTATTTCTAGGTAGCTACTCTTTAGATCTGCATATGCTCTTTTCCCCATGCCTTTTGAAATCTCAACAAATGAAGACAGAGATAGGAAAAGGTGCATCTTCTTGGTAAACTAGGGTTAACCCTTGTTGTCATCGAGAAACTAAATTTTTTTCTTGTGAAAAGATTTTTCTTGTTATACGCTCTCAAGACCATCTTCGAAACAAAATAACAACAACAAAACCCCAATCCTCTTCCTAAAAAATACAATATGTTTTGCTAGACCATTTGGTTAAAAGTTGTCTTATTAAGTGGGGTCTTGAGTTCGTCTCTCTTGTTACTTTTTGAAAAAGTTCATTTTAAAATTGTAAAGTGTATTTCCTTCAAGTATAAAAGTGAATCACTATAAGTGGTTACAATATTTTTATTTTAGGTTATTTATTTTGCATTACATCTTTTTCTTTTTATAAAGTAACTTCATTGTAAAATTAATCCCCACTTCTCTTTAAAGTGGGTCACTTCATAAAACCAACTTACACTATCGCGTGGTCATTTGGTTCTTGTTTATAATCATTTTAAAAGGGCATAACTCTCACATCGAGAATACATTTTTTCAATGCCATTTTTTTTAAAACCACATCATTTTTTGAAGTCTTTCCATCGGATCATCTGATTCGGTTTTAAATCCACATCATCTGCATATTTAATATGGATTCACAAGTAATCTCTTGCCCGCGGCACCAACTACTTCAATGGAAATCCCATATGGAAGAGATTTATTAAGTAAAGGCTTGTATCCAGTTACCTTAGGAAATTAAAAACATAGCGATGATGATAAGAAAAGTGAAATGGGCTAGTAGAGGGAATGGAGAAGCACATGGACTAATTGGAATGTCCATCTCTCTCTTGTTTTAGGGTTCCACCTTAAATAAATTGATGACTAATGAAGCTTGGGAAAGATTGAATCGTGTTTGGTAAACTCAAAATTATTCAAGCACAACAGTTAAGAAAATCAAGTATCGACCTTAAGTCCAAGTGGTTTTTCTTGCCTTGGAGACTATTTATATAAATTTAAAAGAAACACTTCAATTTATGTAGAATGTGAGATAGAAATGGAGGAGAGTGTTGCATCTATATTATTCTTTCTAAGCAGGTGAATTACATATTGTATCTACATTTTATTCCATGAGAGGCTCTAGGGAAAGATTATCAAAAGCCCACTCTTGAGTCCTTTTTGTGTTTCTTTGATTAGAGAGGAAGATAAGCTTGTAGAACTTGTAGTGATCAGCTCTGTAGGTACCTCCAACAAATCTTAGTTGCCTAAGCGGAAGATAAACCCAGTATCCCAAAACTAACATCCTTGTTGCAGTAACAAACAATAGAGTCCCAAACGTAGATAACCCCGATACTTAATGGTGACAAAGGGATAAAATATAAAAATAAAATTTGGGAGAGACATTGCAACTTTTGCGATAAATATGATCCATGATGAGTCCAAATGTTTCAAGAGATATGGAAATTTAGAGAGCATGAGAGGAAGAAGCACAACATCATTATTGATTCTACTTCTTCTTCTTCTTCTCATGGACATTCACTTTTACCTTCTAGTTTCTCCTCAATATAACTTCTATTTCTTCTTCGATGAATGGCTTATTGATTCAAGAGCATTTTATCATATGGCTAAGGATAGAACATATTTCAACTCTAAATGAATGTAACACCAAGAAAATATTTTTTTTGGTGATGGTAGATCTCTTAGTGTTGTAGGATGGAAGATAGTTCAAGTAGATAATGGTCATTTCAATGATGTATTATGTCTTACAAGTCTTTCTTGTAACCTTCTATTAGTATATCAAATCACTCATTGGTGAAGTAAAACCGTGAAGTTTCACCTCACCAAAGTTGTAATCAAGGATATAAAAGATCCTAAGCATGTTCTTGGCTGGAATTGTTGATATTGGGTTGTACAAGTTTGAAAACTTTGGGTCATCATCTTTCATCAGTTTTTGTTGCTCATAGAAATTACTTGAAACCAGGAAAACTTTGGCATGGCGGTTTGGTCATCTAAACTATAACTCATTCGCGACAACTCTGTAATCAATAGATGGTGACCGATATTCCTCTTGTTTCATCTGCGAGGAGATGGTGTTTGTGTCGGTTGTGTTCGGCAAACATCATTGGTACATTTTTGACAAAAGTGCCTCTTGGCACACACCTTAGACCCTTCTTGGCTTGTTCGCATTTTTATTGATTCCGCTTTCTTCTCTCCTTCTTTTTTTGGGTGAAATTATTTCTTAGCAGCTGTTGTTGTTTTCCATCACATTACTAGGTTTTACTTCTTAAAACTTAAAGAAGATTTTTGACAAGATTTTGGCCTACAAGGCCCTTGTAGAAAAACAATATGAACATCAAATTCAAAGTTAAGAGCAGGATAATGGAGGCAAATATGTGAACAATAATTTTACAAGTTCTTGCACTACAGGGGCATCAAATGCAACACATTGTTCCATATACACTACAACAAAATGGTGTTCTTGAGGAAAAGAACCGCACATTAAAAGGAATGGATAATTATATGATCCAATCCCTGAGGTTAAGTCTAAAGTGTTGGTGAAAACAATCAATGCGCCAAAATTACATAGTCAACCACACTCCTACAAAGGCTCTTAAAAAGTATAACATTGGAAGAAGCTTGGACTAGAATTAAACCAGATGCAAGTCATACGTGTATTTGGAAATATAGCATGGGATCACATTCCTAATGAAAAGGAAGAATTGCAGCCTAAAAGTGAGGGTGTAAGATTTGTTGGATATTACGAGATGTCAAGGTTATAGACTTCTTCAACCACATTGTAATGAAATTACTATTAGAAGAGATGTTAAATTTGATGAAAATCTCCTAGCATGTGAGCCTAATTTGGCGATTGTGACCTACATTGCGAGCCATCTTGACATTCCTTCTCATGTTCATAAATACGGTTTCTTCTTTAGATGATGATAGTGAGGATGAAAATCCCTCACGCCTACTCACCTTCCTCCATATGAGTTCGTTTGAACCTGAACCAACACCGGTTCCACCACTTCACATGTGGGTCTATTCAACATGAGAAGGAGCTGGTGAACTTTTCGGTGATCCTTCAGATCACCATCCGAACCCATTACAGTTCCAGCAAGCCTCTTTTTTTTTGGCTCAAGTTTCAAAGACTCATGATCGAGACATTTCTTGCGGAAGCCGGGACATCCGGATGGGATATAACAATGAATGAAGAGTATTATTTTTTAATGGAAAATGATACTTGGGGATCTTGTACCTCTTCCAAAGAGAGAAAAGCATGGGATGTAAAATGGGTCCTGAACCCCAAATTATGCATCGGATGGAAGTGTTGAAAGACACAAGAATTTCCGGTTAGTTGCCCAAGGACTTTCCCAAGTTGAAGGAATTGACTATAATGAAACCTTGCCTCTGTAGCCAAAATGAATTCCATACTTTTATTGTACCTTGTTGCCTCGCATAAATGGGAGGTCCATCTTATGGATGTTAAATACACCTTGTGCATGCAGTTACAAGAAGAAATCTACATGGAGACAACCTCACAACTATGTCCATAATGACTCTAGTCTTGTTTGTCGCAGCAAGAAATCTCTTTATGGTCTTAAGCAAGCTCCTGAGCTTGGTATGCCAAAATGGAGCAGCTTTTCTTATTGAAACTGGATTCTCTAGATGCCATTATGATCCAAATGTCTATACCAAGAAAGCAGGAATCCATCTCATAATCCTTGTCCTTTAGACCTTATCCTTACTAGTAGTGACTCGAAACTTTTAAACCATGAAAACCAGCCTTAAGAAGAAATTTGAAATGACAGACTTATGTTTTTCACTATTTCCTTGGCCTCAAGTTTGCAATCCAATGAAGGAATTTTTCCCAGACTAAATTATGCTTGTGACCTTCTTCGTCCCACTTTCACATGGATGATTGTAAAATAACCCTTCTCCCTTCCAGTCTGGAGTCAAACTTACCACCACTTGTACTTCTCTTGAAGTTGATGCCACCATGTACCGTCAATTAGTTGGTGGAGCCTCTTATACTTGACTCGCACCCATCGATCTTTTCCTTTGTTGTTGGTCTTGTTTCCTCGTATGCTTAAAACACCCATGAAGTTTTTTTCACTATTTCCTTGGCCTCCAAGTTTTGCAATCCAATGAAGGAATTTTTCTTTCCCAGACTAAGTATGCTTGTGACCTTCTTCGTCACTTTCACATGGATGATTGTAAACCAACCCCTTCTCCCTTCCAGTCTGGAGTCAAGCTTACTACCACTTGTACTTCTCTTGAAGTTGATGCCACCATGTACCGTCAATTAGTTGGTAGACTCTTATACTTGACTCATACCCATCCCGATCTTTCCTTTGTTGTTGGTCTTGTTTCCTCGTATATGAAAACACCCCATGAAATCCATTGGAAAGCAGCTAAAATGATACTTCCCTATGTCCATGGTACAGTTCAGTTCGGGATACATTATAGTTCATGGGGGACTCCTTTATTGGTCAGATTCACTGATTCAGATTGGGTCGGTGACCCTGATGATTGAAAGTCTACTGCAGGTTACGTTTTCATCCTTGGTTCAGGACCTATCACTTGGGCATATAAGAAACAACATGCTATTGCACTTTCTTCAGCAGAAGCAGAGTACCGAGTAGCGGTAAATGCAATTCAGGAAGACTTGTGGCTTCGACACATCCTTTCATAATTTGGATTCGAGCAGCAACATCCATGTTATAGCAAGATTTGTCTCACCCTATGCAATATTCCATAGAGGGAATATTTCTATGAGCTTGCCTCTGGTGGAAGATTGAAATGGTGGAGGCCCAACTGGAAGGAAATTAGTTTCTTGATTATGAACCGTGCCAACACAAAAGTCTATAAAATTTTCACTTTTGTTGATCATATATTAATAGAAATACTCTTTTCCCGTCCAATTGATATCTTGCAAATATTCGAATTATTATTCCATGGGCGTATTTGTCATGTTTATTAATGGATTCTGCTATTGAATGTGCTAACATCATTTATTGTCACCATATGCTTGCTTTGCTTGGTTGTTGAGGACTAGTTGCAGATATATTGCTTTGGGTCCAGTGCTCAACGGTGGACTTCATCGAATGTCTGGACGAGGTAGGCCTTTTATCTTGTCTTGCTAGCATATTTGTTTATATAGAATACTTTAGAATAGAGTTGATTTATGCATTTATTTCCATCTGTTGTGGTTTTTCCCTAGCCATAGAGAGATTTTCCTCGTAACAGAATTGGCGACCATACTGGGGATTTAATCTTCTTTCTTACGTTTTGGAGTGTTTTTCTCCTTAGATTGCTCTCGTTCCTATTGTGTTTCCTGTCGTATCATTGCTTGACAGACTCTGTTCACTCTGGGTCTGAGTTTTTCAGCCTTCTCCCTTGCCTAGCTTTGTTTTTGAAACATATATGCGGGTGTTTTCTTGACAGTCGTGTATATACATGTATTTTCCTTCTGCAAGCTGTGTATATATGCGTTGTTTCCCTGAACAGTCGCGTACATCAGCCTTCTTTGCTTTTTTGCTGGGTTTGGTGGTTTTTTGGTAGGTTTTTTGGATTGTTGAGTCTTCTTGGGTCTCTGTAGTGACTGTTAAGTGTCTGTGGGATGACAGGAAACTTAGCTTTGGTTGAATTTCTGGGCGAAATATTTCTCATCATCTTTTCATTTTGATTGTCCTTGTACATTGGGTTGGGTGTCTTGCTTCTTGTATCCTACTTGAGTTGTCTGTTTCTATACACAATAGAGTTTTTATATATCAAGTTGTTGTTCAGTCCATGCATTTTCATTTTCCTTATATTGAAAATACAAAAATATTAGGCATTTTTCATTGCTTGGCATTTTGATCTTTTGAGTCTTTGTCATTAGCTTAGTGCATGTAAAGAAAGATTGCATTTTTACTTCAAAATTGCCGAGTTAAAATTGAAAATTGCATTTGTTTTAAGAAGCATATCATTCATTGAAAATTGAAGTTAGGACTTTGCATTGTATTCATATTTACTTTTCTTGTTGAGTCATAACACCATGAGTTTCACTACCATACCTTTTTTAGTAAGCATGGCCATTAAAATTAACGCTATAATTTAAAATTGATTAGTCACGATTTTATTTTCTAGGGTGCACAAACTAGCTTAGGATTTAGTGCCTTGGAATAGGATTTTGTGAGTAAACTTCTCCAAGGCTATTAAATCAGCATATGTGTCTAACAAAGGGAGTGGAGAAATCCATTCTATAATTGGTAATATCAGGAGGCTCCGCTCACACCGGACTTAATCACAAGGTCGCGCGAGGTTGGTTGAAGGGATATCCCTCGATACCTTCTTAGCATCAGAGATATTTCTGAGGATCTATTCGTATCTAGGGATCTTGCTAGTGCCTTTACCTCCATGAAAGGCGGTACTTTCAAGGTTTCGGGATTTGCTACCCTACCCATATGGTGGACCTGACTTACGGCTGCTCGCCTGTGCATCGGTTATACATCGGTTTCTTAGTTGCTTGACTTAGGTGCAACATAGGTTACTTGCAGGGGTTATTCTGGAGGTACCCTAGGTCAGATAAGGGTCAGACAACACACAGCCTTTATGTTGGATTACCTCTCCGGGGGGATCTGACCAACTGGTTGTTAATCCCACGAAGGCCCTTATAACTGATTATGTTACCTCTGATCTTTAGCAGGGAGTCTCATGCCCCTCTTGGGAGAGACATAACTTCTTTAGGGAGGGAGGCCCCTTTCAACCACTTTACCTCGTTTGTGTGCATATTGGCTGTTTGATTTTTGGTGTGCTCTTTGATTACTAGTTGGCCCTAGGATTTATTTTTGGTATCCTGAGTCTTAAGTCATCGTGTAATCGGACCAGCGTCCCTACCGATCCCGTCGCTTGTTACAGTTACCACCGGATTTCGAGTATTTTCCTTCTAAAAGGCGTAGAGTTATTAGACGTGGTACACACACCTACATTGTTCAGACTTGTGATTCCACAAGGATGAGTACTGAATCGAGTCTTCAGAACATTGGGAGCCCTTCGACTCCCACACCTATTATAGTTAATGGCACCCCTTTGACTCCTGCAACCACAATGGTTGTAGTGTTGGAGGCACCTATCATTACTATTGCTCGTCCTATAGTGAATGCCCAATATCTTGCCTTGAACCCGTTTGGGTCTCTTGGTCACTCACCAGGCTATAATGTTCAGTCCATCCCTATGGCCTCTAGTCATTTTTCCTATGGTATGTCGAATTTTACTTCATATTTTTCAAAACCCATCCCAGCTTCTAGCCCTAATGCTAGAGTTGGACTTGGGGGAACTACACCTTCTTATACTCCATTTTCGTTTGGTGGTTCTCAAATCCCTCAAATGACTCCTAATATGGGAGGCATTCCTTCTTTTAACCCCGGGTCTAACCCTCTTGCTTCTAGGTGGAGCAACCAACTTGGTGAACAAGCTTCTGCTCAAGTTTCATCTTATACCCTCACCTCCTCAGTGTCAATTTTGACCAACATGTTTGGCATGATGAATCCACCTCTATCCTCCGGATTCACACCTGGAGGAGGTCAGTTTCATGCCTTGGAAAACACCCAACCTGGATCCAATCCAACTGAGGGAAATTTTTATAACCCCAATCAAAACATTCCTACTGGAATGATGCCCAACCAACCTCTTATGAATCGTCCTGGAGGAGGGTCTTACAATCCTGGATAGGGCCATGGTGCTTACCAGAACCCTGGACGGGTTGCAGTTCCTCAAGCACAATCTTTCAAGGGAGCTTGGGGCCAGTTGTTGCAACCCTGCCTCCCTTTTCTGGCCACGCTTAATCTGCCAGACTTGTCTAAGATAATGAACGACCCTGTGTATCATGATCCTACATGGCCCCCCGTCCCCACAAATCTTCCTTCAGACATTCCAAAATTCGAAGGTAAGAATGTCGAGGATCCTGGTGATCACATTACTACCTTTCACCTATGGTGCTCCTCAAATTCCCTTAATGATGATTCTATTTGGTTAATATTGTTTCAATGCACCCTCATTAGGGTCATGAGAAATGGTATATCGAGCTACCTAGGGGGGCATATGGGACCTTTAGTCAGATGGTGTTGGTCTTCCTTAACCACTTCCAATTGTCGGTTCGTTACTTTGTTGGCCTAGAAATTTTGTCAACTTTACGCCAGGACACACTCACTCATATCTCCGATCATATCCAGGAGTGGCATAGATGGAAGAGGTTGATTAAGACCTCCATACCCTCGGCCTTTATTTTAGAATGGTTCCTTAAGTCTTTGCAGCCTCCTATCTCGAAAGATGTTGCTACATTGGGGGTTATCACTTAGGAAGAAGCGATCTTCAAAGCCCAGCAATTAGATCTTATATACACTCAGTCTGGGACGCTATAACACATTCTTCCGGACGCACTGAGGTCAACCTATGACCCTAGACAAAAGCTCGAACCTCATGCCGATGGCATTGTAGGTTTCGCCAATGTAAAATCCACAGACTCGGTGACAAGCCATGTGAAAGAGTTGTCTCTAAAGCAGTCTACAGGAGGGTTGGCTTTGTCTGTTTCTTCCAATCCCACTCAGTCGGTGGATGTACATTCTGTGCAATCGTCGACCGGCCCAAATGGTAACCAACAACCAGGTGGGAATAAGAAGAAAGGTCATAATAATAATCGTAAGGGTGGGAAAAATAATAATAAACCCCAAGGACAATAATAATAATGAGAAGATGAATTGGTCCTAAGCATGACTTTAAAAGGTTGGCTCCTAGACAAAGAGCATAAATTGTATCTGGCATGCTGGAGTATGCTCCTTTTACCGAACTTAGTAGGGTTATTGCAGGGTTCAGGAGTTTACATAGTTTTAGGTTGATAGAAAGTTGTCTTGAGTATGTGGATGATTCCACGATAGGACATACTTAGTTAAGTATGCATATTAATGACTCTTGAGAAGTTGTCTTGAGACTGAATTGCTATGGTTCTTCTTTAACAAAAATAAATAAAATAATAATAATAATAATAATGAGAAGACGAATAATAATATTGGAGAGGGCAAGAAAGAAAGGCGTAAGGTGAAATTTCCCTGTAAGCTTTGTATAAATGATCTCGTCACTTATTCATTCATGCCCCAAACTTGAAAAAGTTGTGAGGCTATTATCTCTACCACCCGTCGTGTTGATGAATCATTTCCCACATAATCAACACATCGCCTCAAGCTCCTCAAATGTCGTAAATGCAATCGATGGGAGTCAAAACTCGTCGTCACAAGATAGTGAACGTTTGTGTATCAATATGGTCGATGCTAAAGTTCATGTAGCCACTCGATCTCATGATTATAGTTCCTCACAGGCTATACCTGGTATAGAATCTCCTCCTCCTCCTCCTCCGGAGACAACTTTACAGATCGAAAAACTAGAGCCACCGCCTCGTATTTCGAAAGGAGTACTCAAGTGCTCTACCCACAATCCAAATGCTAGAGTCGCCCAGAACTACTCTATTGTTTAGGACCTAGGTCAAACCCCTTGTGCGATGTCGGCTTTGGAGGTACTCCAGACGTGTCCTTCATAGAGGAATGCCCTGATATCTGTGTTAGGAGCTCTAGAACCTAGTGGCTCAAAAGTTATCAAGTTTGACATCATAGATGTGAAGCCTCGCTTGCCTTACCATGTGGCATTCCAAATCCACATGGGGTACTCAAAGTATACCATCAAACGTGTGGTTGTTGATGAAGCCACTGCTACATGTGTGATGTCCCTAATCTGTTAGAAATCTCTCGATTCTCCGACTATTTCTAAATCATCGAACATGTTGACTATTTTTTACGGTCATTCCTTCCGCCCTCACGGTATTCTTCCTGCCTTTCCAGTCCAGTTGGGTGGGAAGATAGTAGAGGTGGAGGTTGAGGTAGTTGATGCACCTCATGATTATAACTTGTTACTAGGACACAATTGGACCTATGTTATGACTGTCATTGTGTCGTCTGTCTTTCGTACTCTTTGTTTTCCTCATGATGGGAAGATCGTGATGATTGACCATTTATCCTTTGCGTACGCTAGTCCCAATGCGTCTGTTGGATCGTTGATCCCCGTGATCGACAATTCTCAGCCGAAAACTGAGAATATTAGTGTCGAAATATATTCTTCCCTTATGGGTATTTTCGACTTCATGGCACTGATTCACCATGTTTACGCCATGTCTAGTAGGCCCGTTTCGACAGAGAGGTCCATTCCTTTCCGCACTTCCTATTTTAGTGATTCTTGCACCCTACCTTCCTCGACTTCCTCTTGTGAATGTCAGTCACATGCTGGAATGGCCATGCCACTATCGGCAATGGAGATTGTGTATCGATTTATTCTTGACTCTTTCGTCGATCCCGATCCTGTTACCTCGCCGACGGACAAGGAGGATCTTTTTCTTAGGCCCATGTCAGCCAATTTGTTGTCTTGTTCACAAAAATGCCTCAATGAGACTTTAACCTCGAATGAAGCTATCATCAAATCCATGAATGGTTTCGACAAACCCTGGGATGATATGCATCATCGCTCTTATTTCCTCCCAGATCTTGAAAGGATCGAACAAGATGACTTTCGATCTACATTGAGTGAGATAGTCGGTCACGCCATAGTTCCACTTGACACACACAACATTTATGCCGAAGTAAATATGGTGAGTATCTCTCCTACCATCATGATCGATATCTCTCGTACCCCTGGCAAGATTGAAAACGTACATATCGGTGCGGATTGTTCGCCAGAAGAAATCTTGGTCTACACCGAAGTCTTCAAGGAATTCCAAGATGTATTTGCTTGTTCATATGAAGAGATGTCAGGAATCGACCCTTGTATTGTTGAGCATGATATTAGAACATATATGGATGCTAAACCTGTTCAACAATGCCTTAGAACTGTCAATCTCCGGAAACCCCCTATTATTAAGGCAGAGGTGGAGAAGTTATTTAATGTTGGCTTCATCTACCTGGTTCCCTTGACTGAATGGGTATCCAATCTCGTTCCTGTGAATAAGAAGAAAGAAACTATCCTTGTATGCATGGACTTTCGTGACCTAAACAAAGCCTTTACTAAAGACAACTTCCCAACACCTTTCATCGATTAGATTCTCGACAAGTGTGCGGGAAGCGAAGTGTTTTCTTTCATGGATGGATTTTCAGGGTATAACCAAATTCAAATTAAGCCTGGGGATCAACACAAGACGATGTTTATTTGTCCTTGGGGTAATTTCGCATACCAAAAGATGCCTTTCGGCCTTAAAAACATTAGAGAAACCTTCCAATGTGTTATGACCTTTGCATTCCATGATCTTAATCATATAGTCGAAGCTTACCTTGATGATCTTTCTACTCACTCTCATAAGAGAACGGATCACTCTAAGCACCTTCGACTTATTTTTGAAAGATGTTGTTATTGTTAGCGCTCTGTAATTTGCCTAAGGCTACGAAGGCAATCACAGAGGTAACCTCGAACCACTTGGAGTCTTGGATCTAGCCCCCCAAGACTCAGAGAGGGCTCTCTCTTTTCGATTTAACTTGGTTTGTATGGGATGGATGTTAGGCTATCTGTGAAAGTATGGGGTTTTTTATTTTTATATGGTTAGTTTGGGACAGCAAGGAGGGCCATTGGGAAAATGGGGTCTGCGCTTAAATATGTGATTCACTCTCAGCTCTGGACAAAGTTCTTACACAGGGAAAGGTAGCGGAAATGTTGGATCGAATTAAGTTTTGATGGTGTCGATTTGAGGAAGAACTAGGGGAGGAAAAAGCCAAGCAAAGGAGCAGCTCGGAATTCCTTAACTGAGATTTTTAGATGAATAACATAAAGATTATCAAAAGGAAAGATGCAGATTATTTTCCAATAAATTCTTCTCTATTACTATCTTCTGACAATAAGAATTGAAACAAGAGAAAAGATGACAGGAAAATTACTCAACAGAGAAAGAAACGCCACCAATACATCCGCACAAGAATCCTGTAAAAAATCATGCCCATTACTGATTGATCATCTAAAGATTACAGCAAATGCTCCTGGAAAAGCAAATACCCCAGTCCAGTAAAGAAAATTTATCCCTCTCAGGTTGAAACCCCTCACACAGGTCAAACCAAAAAGAAAAACGCTTCACTGCTCGAACCGAAACCCACACAGGTCGAACCAAAGGGAAAAAAATTTCCGGTCCAACCTTCTGTTTGTCTTTTACATCTGCATAAATAAGAAAAATCTCTCAGTCTTCCACCAGACTCACACTCTACCTCTGCTTTCTCAAAATAGAAAATCAGTTACAACGATTTACATCTGTCGCAGATGGTCTCCCATTATCAAGTCTTTGTTTAAATAATATAAATATTTTTCTAGTTTTTTTTTTTTTCGAAAGAAAATCAAATCAAATTGTATAAAAATCGACTGAAATAAAGTGGTTGGAATAGGTGTCTCGAATTGCTGAGTTTGTTGGTCGATCTTGCTTGAAATCTGGAATTTATTTGACTCATGTTGCCTTGAAAACAAGAACTGATTATCATCTGTTGAAACTGCTTGTTGGAAATTCGGGATTAAGTTAAGTCTTCCACACATCGATCTTATGCCACCTCAAGTGTTGGAATTAAATCCCTTCACTATTCCATTTGTTCCTAACTGTCCCTTGATCTGCTAATCTTCTCATTTAAATGCCTCTGCCATCTATCGCTGAGATGCTTAAAGGCTGCCTGGCTATGCTCCTTAAAACTTGGTGATCTTGAAATCGTGGGATTGAACGACCCCATCTCCACCAAATTGATTTGGAATCTCCTCCTCGGGCTGTTTAAGTTTACCATGCAGCCTTAATAAATTTTGCCTTGAGATTCGGGCGCTTGTCATTCTCAGATTCTTCAAGTAGAAGTCATTGGGCTCCTTGGAACTGTGAGTTGGCTGCCGAAGCACTGTTTGGTAATGGAACGTGTGGTGGAAAATCCTTCTATGGTTAAAGGGTGAATATCAACATTTAATTTTAATTGTGCCTTTGTAACTCTGCATTTCAAAGAAATCTGCATAATTTTAGGGGTATCGAGACCACCTAAAACCATAACAGCAGTGACCTAAATGACATTAGTGAATTTTGATTCATCAAAGATGCAGCAATTTGAGTTGTTGGGGGCAAGTCTAATCCTGTAGCCTGTTGAACAAGTCCACTAGATGTACTATTCTCTCCCAGTTCACTATTTTGCATTGCGTTTGAACTAGTAGTTCTAATAAAATCTGTATTAACTCCTCTAGTGGTAGTTGTCCTGTAGTTTGGATCAGAAGTGTCAGTGTTGCCAGCGGAAGCTCTTCTATCATGATCATTATTGGTTGAATGGAAAAATGAGGACCCATCACCACCTTGGAAATTCCTACGTAGGCTACTACGCACTTGTTGAGGGGCGAAATTGACCGTCCGTCAACTGAGAGAGTGGAACCGATCCAGGGTTGTCTAATAACCCAAGCCGTTTGGAATGAACCACCCTGACGGGTTTAACGGCTCCGTTGGCCGCTCTAAGATCCTAGGAAAACCAAAGAGAAAACTAATCTAAACTAACTAAAACTAATACACTAATCTAATTAAAACAAACTACTAAATAAATTAAACTAAAACTAACTATAAACTATTCTAACTATTCTATATACTAATTACTATTACACTAACTTTAATAATTAGTTGTCTA
>SNQJ01S0029270.1:39765-61985 GCA_010110895.2 Picea sitchensis | reverse complement strand
GATGAGAGATACCCAATGACAAAGCGTCATGAAGCAACTCAATAACTGCACTATACTCGGCAACATTATTTGTGGTGTCACCTAAGCATATACCTCCAGAAGATAATAACTAGCCTTGAGGTGTAAAGATTACCCAAGTTGTGGAGGCAAGCCTCCGAGTGTGCCAACTCGCACCATTTGCATACCCAACGAACACCTCGGATTCACTTGACATCTGCCACAGTGACGAAAGATAACATCAACGACACGTCCATAACACTAAAAGAAACTTAAAAAGTAATAGTACAAATACTATACATATGTTACAAAGGTTACCCACAGTGACCTGCCTATGAGTAATACTTCTTGAGGTAGAGCCCATTTCTAGACTCCGCCAAAAGCATTCTTTTCAAAATCAACCAGATGATAAGCGCCCCTTTTTAAAACCTCTTTTATGATGAAAGGTCTGAACCACATGGGTTTGAATTTTCCTGCCCCTAGAGGGTCCTTATCTTGGTCATAGACCAGGACAAGGTCGCCTTTAGAGAAAATCCAAGGATGAACGGACCTATCATACTGACACTTGACCTTATGTTTGTGAGCCTCATTGGCCAGGGCTGCATCACGACGCTGTTCATTGAGCTGCTCAAGGTATACTAATCGTTCTTCAAGTGGAGAAGTGTCTGGTAGTAATTGTACTGCCAATTTTAGAGACTGGATCTGACATTCGATGGGAAATACTGCCTCCAGCCCGTAAACGAGTTGAAAAGGTGAGAAACCGATTGCAGTCTTAACAGATGTTCGGTAGGCCCATAATGCCGAGTATAACATCAAATTCCAATTTGACTTGGCTGAGTTGATAGTTCATTGTAGAATGGTCTTAAGAGTTTTGTTTACAGCTTCCACCTGCCCATTTTCTTGGGGGTAGTAGGGTGATGAATGTTCTTGCCGTAACCCAAGATTTGACGTTAACTCAGTCATCATCTGGTTCTGAAAGTGACTGCCATGGTCAGTGACAATCTCTCTTGGGACGTTGAACCTTGTTATTATCTGATTGAATAAAAAGAGAGTTGCAGTCTCTCCATCATATTTAAACATTGGCATAGCTTCAACCCACTTTGTGAAGTAGTCTACAGCTACGATGATATAGCGGTGCCCCCTTGATAAACGAGGGTTGCATGTAGTGTAATCAATCCCCCACTTGGTGAAGAGACCAACTGTGATGATAGGAAACATGGGAGAGGGATGTGCCCTCATCTTCCGAGAGAATATTTGGCATGGATGGTGCTTCTTGACCGATTCGATACAATCCTTGATAAGTGTCGGCCAGAAGTAACATGCTCGTAGAATATTTTGGGTTGTTTCCAACCCAAACAAATGACCACCACAAGCTCCAGTATGGAAATTGTTAAGCACGATAACCGCTTCTTCATGAGTGAGACATCGGCGTATGATGCAGTCTACACCTCTCTGATACAATGTATCATCGAGTATGAGATCATTCTTAGCCTGATGGCGTATGCGTCGACGCTCATCACGAGAAGCAGTAGTGGGGCACTTCAAATTCTAGAGATAGATAAGTATATCTATGTACCAGGAATCTGAAGAGGTGATCAAATACATATCTCCTCTAATAGGTGACTCTTCGGGCACAAGATCACCTGACTCAACCGGAAGTTCCGAAATAAGTTCTGCGAAGACCAGTGACTTTTTGGACTTCGCTGAAACGAAATCCAAGTCAAACTCTTGGAGGATGACTATCCATCTACTGATTTTTTCACCTATTACCCATCGTGTCAACATCTACTGAAATGGATTCACGATAGCAATAACGGTGGTCTTGCGAAACAGAACATAGTGACAAAACCGTTGAATAGCATGGACTGCTACCAACGCAAGTTTTTCGGTATGAGAATAATTGAGTTCCAGTCCTACGAGGCCTCAGCTCAGGTAATAGATGGCATATTCTGAGAACAAGTCATCTTCATGAACTAAGACCATGCCAATGGTTGACTGTGCTAGTTAGGTGGCCGGAGCAGAGGGGCAGTTGTGAGTGCATGTTTCAATGCGGCGAAAGAGTGTTGAGTGGCATCGTCCCAACAAAAGGGAACGTCTTTTTTAAGTAAGTGCATAAATCCCTTGGTGATCTCGGCATAGTTAGCGATAAAGCGTCTTAGAAAATTTGCCTTGCCCTGTAGACTCTGAAGTTGAAGGATTGTGCGTGGGGGGGGCAACTGAATTATTGCCTCAACCTTGACAGGATCAACCATGATCCTTGTTTTTGACACTATGAAACCTAACAATCATCCCGATGTTACGCAGAAGCTGCACTTGTTTGGATTCAAGCGAATCCAAAAGTAGCGACAACGTTCGAAGATAAGTCGGAGGTGTGTGGGATGATCCGTTATCTTGCGAGATCGAGATGTTAAATCATCTAAATAGGCCTCAACTATGTGCTTGAGGTCATGGAAAGAAAAATACATGGCCCACTAAAAGGTGGCTCCAACATTTTTGAGACCAAAAGGCATCTTACGATATGCGAATGTACCCTATGGACAGATGAATGTCGTTTTGTGTTGGTCTTCGGGTTTGATTTGTATTTGATTATATCCTGAAAAACCATCCATGAAAGAAAAGGCTTTGCAACCCGCACATTCATCAATGATCTGGTCGATGAACGGTGTGGGAAAATTATCTTTGGGACATTCCTTGTTCAAATCATGAAAGTCGGTACATACATGAATCGTGCCTTGTTTTTTATTGACCGACACGGGGTTTGACACCCATTGGGTCAAATGGATAGGATAGATAAACCTGACTTTTAGAAATTTCTCAACCTCAACCTTAATGGTTGTTGCTTTCTTAGGATTAACTGGATGAAGCTTCTACCGAACCAGCTTGGCATCAGGATACATTGTGATTTCATGTTCTACTATTTTTGGATTGATGCCTGGCATTTCCTCGTAAGACCAGGCGAAAACGTCGCGGAATTCTTTAAAAAGATCTGTGTAGATTTGAATCTCTTCGGGGGAGCAGTCAACTCTGATGAAGACATTCTCCATGATGCCAGGGTTTCGAGAGATATTGATCGGTAAGGTTTCAACGATAGTTTCCATATTACCCTCAGCTAAACCTCATGTGTAGCTAAGGGATTAATAGGACAAGACCGATCTCCCGTCATAGTCACCGTGAATTCTCCCGCTTCAATTCGGCTTAACTCTGGGAGGAAGTATGATCTGTGATGAAGATCTTCCCAGGGTTTATCTGGACTAGTCATTGCTTCAATTATTTCTTCATCAGAGGGCGAGACTAAGTCTAATGAATCGGTGTGAGCAAGAGAACCTTGAGCCCAAATAGGCTCTAGAAGTGGATCGAACTCTTGTGCAGGAGCTGGATCAGTGTGGGATGAAGTTTGTTGGACTAAAGAGTAAGCTACTTCAGCTGCAGACAAGGGCATGGACATGCTCGAGTGCCCTGTCCCATCCATCGTGGCCGATGGGGAAGGAAGTATCCACGGATCGTCAAAGTAAGTCATGTGGAACGACGAAACTTGAAAAATTTCAACCTTATGGTGATTGGATATAAACTTGATATCACCTTGAGGGGGCAGGTAATCAAAGGTACCCATCAAAGATGGGCACAAACCAACCCCCACGTTGATGACACCTGGTTGAGGATTATCAATCATCGGGACCGTGGATGCCCCCAATGCAGGGTCAGGTCTAGAGAAGGACAATTGATCAATGGTCACTGTCTAGCCCTCATGTGAAAACAACAAGACCCAGAACACTGTAGCAACCACAGCTTGCATGGCATAAGTCCAACTCCTTCCTAACAAGAGGTTATAGTCAAGGGGAGCATTGACTACCTCTACTTCGACACACATGGTCTTCCCTCCTAACTGTATGGGGAAAGAAGGAACAATACCATGTGGTCGGAATGAACGGTCGTCGAACGCGGTGAGGAGAGTAGGTGACGGAGAAAAAATGGGTTGGCCAACGGCCTTCCAACATGCCAATGACATAATGCATGTCGAGGCACCCTTATCAGCCACCGTGTGGAAGATATTCCGAGTAAAAATTTTCGTGGGATAAGCCACTACTATATGAAACGCTACATGGTAAGGTAGACGAGGTTTTAAGTCAGTTGTATCCAGCATGATTGTACCCAGATTACAAGTCTTAGTAGATCCTAAAGCGGTTAGCAAGGCTTTCCTCTGGGAAGGGCAGCTTTGGAGGACCTCCAAAGCGGACATCGCACAAGGGGTTTGTGATAAATCTTCCACCCTAGAGTAGTTTTGGGCGGCCCTTGCATTTGGGTTATGAGAATCTTTTTTGAATGCGCCTTTGGGAATGCATGTCATTATTTCTCCCAACGTCTTCTCAATCTGTAAAGGAAGAGATGGGAGTTCAGCTTCTTTACCCTTCTCAGAAGTGCTTGGTTTACTATAGTCGTGCGCTCTAGTCGATATAAAAGCATCACCCCTCAACATATATATGTTCACAGATGTAGGGTTATTTGCAGGCGGAGAGAGTTCTTGGCTGCCCCCTTCCGCACTTGCAGAGGCTTGGGCTAGATTTTACCCATGTTGAAATGGATTGGTCAACACAACAGGTTGTTGCTGCGTCACAAACTTTTGGGCTTCTGCAAGCCGAGGACATAGATGGGTCGGGTGGTCTTCCACGCAAAAGTTGCATGGATACCTTGCCTTTCCTTTCTCAGTGTTGTCCTCGCCAGCATTATCGGTAGGTTTTTTATCCCCCTTACCCTTCTTTCATTGTTTTTTCTTTCCTTCAGGCTGTTGGGTGGCCTTTGGGTTAGTCGATTGCATTGTGTGTACCTCCGATGTTTTGGTAGCAAGATCAGCCAAAGTAGTAGTTTGGTTGGTCGTTGTGTGTTGTATAGATAACTACTGCAATTGCTTCGTCAATTGCTCAGCGAGCTTTGTTTGTGTTGAACCAACGATACCATCGGCATGTGGTCCAGCTCTCTGTCTAGTTTTATCCAGTATTGAGCGTCGCACATCTGGCAAGATGTTGTATAATAAACTGGACTGAGAATAGATGAGTTCAAATTGTTGAGCTCTCATGATGGCGTCTTCTTCGGAGAATACTCCTGACGTCGCGATGTCTTTGGATAACTGCAGGACCAAAGACTTAAGGAACCACTCAAGCAGGAATGCTGGTGGGACTGGCACCTTAATTAAACTCTTCCGGCATCTCCATTCTTGGATGTGATCAAAGATATGGTCCGTTGTCATCTGTTCGAAATTGGCCAGCAGCTCTGTGCCAGTGTCGTATCTCACAGGTAACTGGAAATGGTTTAGGAAATCCATCACCATTTCACCGAAGGAAGATCATCTTGAGCGATCGAACTCAATGTACCATTTTGCAACACTCCCAATGAGAGTACGTTGAAACAATCGCAATTGTATGGAGTCATCTTTCTATGAGTTAGATGAGCACCAAAGATGGAAGGTAGTCACATGATCTCCTAGATCTTCGTTAGGCTTGGCTTCAAACTTTGGAATGTCTGAAGGCAACTTCGTCGGCATAGGAGGCCAACGCGGATCATGACAAATAGGGTCATTCAACAACCGTGTCAAATCTGGCAAGTGCAAAGTCGCCAGGAAGGGTAGTTTGGGTTGTTGGTGATAACCTGGGAAAAAAGGGCCTGGAGGTTGACTGGCACCAGATTGCCAGGAAAAGTTTGGCTGCTGGCCTGGATTCTGGTAGAAACCAGGGCCCTGGCCAGTGTATGGATTTTTCATATGTGGAGACATCATCGGTTGATTTCCCAAATAGGATATAGATGGTTGGGCATGCATATATTCGAAGGACTCTGGGAAGGGTTGCCCCATGTCAGTCCCGTGGGGATAGGCATAATAGTTTGTCCGAGGTTCCATTGATTATGGAAAGAATTACCCCAGATCAACATTGCAGACGAGGGAACGGATCCCTACCAAGAATTCCAAGGCCTTGATGTGGAAGAAGTTCCTAAATTTTCCCCCTGTGCAAGAATAGTACCCTGCATAGGAATAGGTTGTCCAAAACTAGGATTTCCCCCAATCGGGAAGGCGGTTGATGAGAAGGCGTTGTTACCAAATGTTTCGTTCAAAGAAAACAGTGTCGAACCTACCGGAATATTATGCGAAGGTGGTCCTTGACTCCCCGCTCCAAATAAACTATGGTGTGTAGATTGCCCGGCGGATTGTTGATGCGAGCCACTGAGTGAAGGGGATGAAGGATGTATATGACCTCCTCCGTAAGGGAAAGCGTTAAAAGGAGTAGGAGTGCCCCATATGTGACCTTGCAGAGGAGCGCTAGAGCTCCCTGCCCCCAGACCTGAAGTCTGTAAAGTGGAGTAGGAAAGTACAGGACTTATACCCGAACTAGGCATCCCATATAAGAACAGAGGGCATGTCGCACTTGGTGTGAAAGGGGTTGTGGCCGCCGCCAAAGACAGGATCAGACCATTGTGCGATGTAGAGGCGTTCGACACCATGGTGGCTCGGACCGGTGATGGTGGGTTAGGAGGTGAAAACTCTCCTGTGGTGACAACCGTAGTGGGAATTGAAGAATTCCCAAAAGGAGTAACAACATTTGTTTCCATTGTTGTGTGCAACACTGTCTGGCACTCGTAAAATTGAATTGGTACGATGAAATGTGCCAAGAAATCAGTAGTTGGGGTTGCAACTAGGCCAAGAGTGTTCGCTCCAAGGTCCAAAACAGTCGATTCCTTCGGATGTTGGTCGGGCACAATTGCTTGTGACCCGGTCGCTTCAAAAGACCCTTGTTGGTCTAGATTTCGCCTTAATGGTGGCGCGGGTGGCTCCAATGTAACTGGCAGCAAGCCAAGAAGCCTTTGTGACCAATGGAGCTCGTGATCTTCCACTGTGTGAGAAGATCAAAGACACTCTAGTGTAGTCTAAACATTCAAAAGTAACACACACTAAAAAAGTTCCTAGAAGATAAGACAGGAAAACACTAAATTAATTAGAAGAACAATTACAACAACCAACACTAGAGAAACTTACTGGTGCAAGTGAAACTCGAACATGGAAGCACCCTCCGGGTATACTCTGCAAAGTGTGGCCCGATGTCTCTACTAGGTACCATGGTATACCCCCGCAGTCACCTGTGTATGTCCCTAAAAAATATAGGCAACTAGGTTGCCAGCGTGCGAACAGTCACCAGGCGAGTACAATCGAAAGTCGGGTAGACCACAATGAGCAGGGTATCAAGCCTGAAACCTGTCAAGGGTATCGAAAGCAAGGGGTCTAGAAGACAACTGAGGATCTCGAACAGATTCGAGACCCATGAAGCCCCGTGGCAAATGCAATCAACGGAATCTCAAAACAAGGACTCTATATGTGTTCTCCACTACGATTGGTCCAGCTTTGGAGGGGTTATCTCCTCTACCTTTCCACACATGACCTCATGTTTATCCCCTGTGTTAGAGGGGGGGTCCCGGATAACTTTCACGATATTGGACTTAGACACTGCCTAACTCAGACTCCAATGTTTGATTGTAATGGCATTGAAGAGTTTCCTCTCCAACCTAATCCAAGGCCCTAATCCTAAACTAGTTGGTTAACCCTACAAACATAAAAGTCTAATAAATTTTAGATTTAGCGTTAATTTTATGGCTTTGTCTTATGTCAAGGGGTATGGAAGTGAAACTGATGATGTGTAAAAGATGAAATTAAAAATGAGTAAAAATCTAGAAACAAAAACTTTCACTTAATGCAAAATTTCAACAACTTTTCAAAATATTTTTATTTTTTTTTTTCAATTTTCTAAGATTTTGGACAGCAAACTCAAAAGGAATTTCACTCGACTACGAGCTACTTATGATCTAAGTAAAATACAACAACTTATGAAATAAAAGACTTTTCCCTGGCTAATAATGCAGAAACACACTCTTCAACCAAACAAGAAAATGAAAGAGATTTTTTTTTTATTTAAATGTTGATAAAGCAAAAAGGAAAAATACCAACAAGTAAAAACCAAGAAGAACAATTCTGGCCTAATCGCAGATCACAAAGAATCACTTCAACAAATCACACACTAGCAACTTTAAAAAATGACTCTCACACTTGTCTAAAAACCCTAAAAAAAAAAAAAATTATGACATATTTTTAAATGAGAAAAAGCAAGCAAAGGCTAAGATTAATCCTAAGCTATTGACTACTAAGACAGAGATTCAAATACCAGAGAGGTATAACTCTCATCAAGGGAAAGGATGATTGCCTTACCCTCAACAAAAATTATCCTGCCCAAGCACGCTACTGATAATCCAACAGCAAGTGTGTGAACGCGAGCTGTATAGAGCCAAAGGGTGTGTGAACGCGAGCTGTATAGGCCGCGTGTATCTCTAAAACTCTGAGAAAAAATAAAAACAGAAAATCCAAACCAGTAAGAGACAACTGATATTGATAACCAGGATCTCCTAAAGGCTTAGACACTCTTTTTAACAGAAACAAGGAAAATAATGTAAGGAAAAAACTCATAAAACAAACCAATCTGAGACAAGACTGCAAACAACCAAGACTTAGAAAGAACTCCAGAAAACCCCTGAGAATCATTGATTCTGACAGGGAAGAGGATGACTACCTCCAAAATTTTCTGGAATCTACACGCTACTGCTACTTCTTCAGCTAGCGCTCACACGCGGGCTGAAAGAGAGTAGGGCGCGGGTACACATGTGTAGACCTTATGCAAGCCGCATGTACCTCTGTGGGTCCTGAAAAAACACAGTCAAGCAAACAACAGAGACATATGGTATGGAAAACCAGACTCTCTGCTAGCTTAGACTTTGCAGAAACTAAAAAAACAGGAAAGAAAACCAGTCTTTTAAAACTACCCAAAAACAAATAAAATTCCTAGGAACCCTAGAGACGTCCCCAGTATGGTTGCCAATTCTGTTGTGAGGGAAATCCCCTTACAGACTAGCAAATAGGGTTATCTTATGCATACAGCTATGACCGAAAGAAATCTACCTTCTACCTTCGTCCCTAGACTTAAACCCCATCCCTTTTCAGCAAATACATGGTTTAGACCAACATACCTTGTTCTGGATGTTCGATGTCGATCCTCCTTCACGCTTGATCGCTTGTTGGCAGTTATCCTCTCAATATTGACCTGCGTACAAAACAAGCAACAAACTACATGTGCATTTTACCTACAGACTAATGGGTTAGAGATTCAAACATATATTTACTGATCTATGAAGAACTCATATAGTGGGATGGGAAAAGCATTTATTTATTATTAACTTTGAATGAATCAACTTACAAATGTCGAGTACGGCCACTGCTCCGCAAATCCTAATCTCAGGCTCCTCTTTCAAATGTCCTCCAACTTCTTTGCTTTGTATCTCTTCTTGCACAAGGATGCCTAAAGGGTTGGAACAATAGGAATATGCAATTGGGCAGAGTTTCTTTACTCTATTTCTCCTCTTCCAAATGGGACCCCTAGCCCTTCTTTTATAGGCTAGAAGAAGCTAGGTATTTGGACGAACCCTCGGCCATGCATGGCTGGGAGTTTCAGTTAACTCTCTCAAAGTTGTGTGTTCTGTCGGCAACTTTCCTTTTTTCGTGCTTTTGTCATTCCACGCGGGCTATTTTAGGTTAGCTAGCGTGTACATGTATGAAGTAATGGAGTAGGGCGCGTGGGCTCTTATAAAAGAGGTTTTTTTTAAGAGTTTGTTCAGTAGTGCTTTGGCAAAGAAGGGATCTAAGATGGATTGATGCCAGGTAAGCATGTATGGTGCAATTGAGGGTTATAACACAGACCCATGTCTGTGTCACAAAAGTGTCTAGTTAGTACTTAAGAATCATCTAAAAATATTTTTATTTCACTATACAAAAATACAAAAAAATGAAATATTTAAAAACATTTGACATACCTATGTCCCCGTAGTGTTCCCTGGTGGCAATGGCATGTCAGGGTCCCCTCTAAATTCAATCCCTGCATAGGGGTAGTCATCCAGATAAATGACCTGTCGCCTCCACCAGTAGAAGAAATCATCGTTGTAGGGTGTGGACACCCTACCTCCCCCCTGTCGTCTCATTACCTTAGTCCATTGTTCCATGGCTGGATCGCGAGGTCCTTTCGGAAAAATATCGACTCTAGGTCCCAAACCTGGAACCCACTCGAAGAAAAATATGCATAAGATAGAAGCAAACCCCAAGTTCCTCTTGCTACCATGTTTGCACTCTGTCAACTGGCTCTTCATATTAGCCAGTAGTGAGGTACACCAATCATATACTATGGGTATCAATCACTCTACAGCATAGAACATGAGCGACCTTGATGCCTGGTGTAATGAAGTCGATCCTATGATCTTGGTCAACACGAGGACGACAATCTTGAGGCTGAGATTGTTTATCACTCGGATGGGGAGTTGACTCCCGACCTTCAGGTTCCCTGCTACACAGTGAGCGTCTATGTACTCCTCTATCTTCATTCCACTCCCATCTCCCCGTGATTTGAGGTTTACCACCTCACCCTGGCACGATAACCTAGTCAAAAAGTATATATCCTCGACTTCAATCCCCAATGGTTGCCCATCGAGGTTGAAGCTTTCATTGTAAGGGTGTCAATAACCCACAATCATCTCAAGAAACCTCACCTGGGCCGTCATCCCTTTGAGTGCCCAAAATTTTCATAAGCCACATATTTTCAAGGCCATTCGGGCCCCCGGATCTCTGTCCATAGAAGCATCTACCTCCTCGTGCTCCCTTTCCCTCCATTCTAGCACCATCCTGCCAGATAAAAGTCAAATTTTGAGTTAGCAACCATAGAAATTATTTATTACAGACTTGTACGTGGGTTGCTACGTTTACAATCGCATATAGGGATGAGTATACGCATCCTTTATTTTACACAGTCACATATAACCTCACATATACGTGACCCGATGAACGGTAGGCCGCGTACACTGAGTTACTCAATTTCCACCCTAATTTACTCAAAATTTGAAACCTAATTTAAAATTTTAATCCACTAGAAAGGAAGAGGAGGGGAAGAGGAGTTACCTAGTCCTGACGGTTTCTGATTTCATTGCCCGACGCTCCCGCAATCAACAGTTGTAGATCGGAGGTAATTTTGTCCAATTTTCACTTTTTGGGTAAAAAGTCAAAATGACATAGTAATTTTTAGTTTTGTTACTATTTATAACAGTTTTCACCCACTTTCTATAGTTTTGAGTCATTTTTTCACCTAATGGACTAATACAACAATGGATTGAGTTGGTTTTTATAGTTTTCACCAGGGATTGTTGTGGATTTCCAGGTTATGTCACCCATTCGTAACCACGGGCAGGTATTTTCACTACCCAGTATATAGGATAGGTATCCATTCCATCATGCACTTTTGCATTATCCTATAACTGTCACTCATACACCTTAAATACAAACCCATTTGTTGCGACACATAACCCTCCATCTGTTATAAGACATGTCGTTATCAAGTGGTAGAGACTTACCAAACATGGGTGCCCTAGTTAGATCCTCTGCTTCATTTGGTGCCCATGCAGAGATTTTTTCCATAGGACCAAGAGTCCCTTATAGATAACACGTGACGTTATGTTGAGCCTCATTTCTCACTCATAAACATGTTGCCTTATACCTAGAGGACACCCAACCGATTTTAATTTAAGCTCTTTTACAACTCGTCTTCAAAAAGCGAAAAGATTGTCGAGTGAACTTGTCTATTTTACACTCATAAATTGGATTCAAAAGGACATCTATTTGGCATGATTTTATCCCTTTTTAACACAAAATAGACTAAAGATCATAAGAAAGGACATTTTTTGGCATTAAGTTCTGATTTCATCTCATGCCCTTGCTTGCAATATTGAGCCTATAGTTGGTTCTCGCTTTGCGTTATAAACCGTTTGCCTCAACAGTTTTGCATCCTCAACCAAGCAGAGCCTCATTTATATCCTTTAAAATTTTACACCCTATACCCAAGAGGGATCATTCCCCCGAGTGTCCATCTCCCGCATGCATCTCCTTCCATTGAGCATAGGTATGTTCCACTACTGGAACTAGTTTTGCTTACTTGTGACACTTGTTTCCTCCTCTGTATCATAGCATTCATTTGTCTATGAAAAAACAAAAAAATACGGGCGGGAAGGGAGTATTATCTTATAGTGGCAGTAGTCGTGTCGCCTTTGAATAGAGCACAAAGTTATTGAGTCCATTTGTCATCATCATTTTGGGTTTATCATGGCCTTAGGACGCTGAGCTCGTTACAAAGATTTTTCTCTACCGACTGGTTACTCTTCCAGTCTTCCAGTCCCTGTAGAGAATTTCATTGATGCCTCCTGCATCTAATGGTTTCATCATTGAGTCTTTGCTGCCAGAGTCTTCCATATGTCTCATGCTCTTTTCCAAAGGAATTCTATCCACCTGTGTCATCCATTTCTCAGAATTCTTGACTTTGCATGTCGGCCATACCCTCAATTGGTCTCAGAATCACATGATATCGTTTTCCTATCACGCACCCTGGTCCTACTTTCATCATTGGTAGGTAACCTTGAACCCAACAGTCAACATTTCATCATTAGTCATTGACTGGGTGGTTTCCCTTGTGTTCGACGACAAGACATATATTCACACATTAGGATTCATGCAGTGTCTTGGATGCCATTAGCCTTATTGGTGGTTTCCTTGCCTTTGTCAGCATTTCTCCTCATTGGTTGCTATTCAGAGGGTCTTTTTCGTGTACCGCTTACCCTTGGCACGTGCGAAAGACATAAAGGGTCGTTGGTTCGTGAACATGTTCTTCGTCCAATTTCCTCCAAATCATGAAGCTCTTGCTTTGTTCCTCATGTTGAATGATGAGAGATGCCTTAATTCTCTCCTTTTAGCGGGTCTCCTTTCATCGACTTCAGCTCGTCTATTCTGGAAACGAGACCTAGAGTCTTATGAGTACCTTGAGGCTTGCAGTCATTAGTGGTAGGTTCTTTCGCCATCGACAGTTGGGAATACATCAATGTCTCCTGATCGATGGATTCTTCAAGTGTTCGACCCTGACTCCTTTATTCACACTTGTAAGAATGTACTCGATGCCTTGATACCTAATTTCATCATCGGTAGGTTGTCTCGCGTTTATTAACTGTATACCTCAATGAATAGTAATAAAATAATGTATCATTATGTTCTACCTCAACTCCTTTACTCACATGATATAGACTTGCACCTTTGGTGGATTGTGTAGAACACTTGAAGACATCAATATGTCGTTGTAGATTTCCTGAGTTATTGTTTTCTTTTCATTGGACCAGTACCTATATGACTTCAGTGACCATGGGATATCAGATTGTACTCCATTGTATACAAATATCTTCATATTGATTTTGAGAATGGTTCTATTGGGTCTTGTTCGTGACTATGCCAACCTTTGGCATGTAACTGTATTTGTATTTTCCTATTCATATCCATGAAAAATTGTTTGGTATGTTTTCACATGGATCTGCAGTGTAATTCAAATTGGCAACCATGTATGCAAAGTCAGTGCAGAATGTAATGAGAAACTAGTTCTTCCAGTTGGTTCCCCATCACTCCACTTCTGGGTTTTTAAAATGTTTTTCGACCATCGCAGATACTCCTCTGACCTCACACATTAGGGGGCATCTGTTATATCAATATTTGCCTCACCCTATGCAATCATGCACAGAGGACCTTTTTCCATTTCTCTATGCAGACTTTTCATCCCTTTTTGCAAAATCCCAGAGCTAAAAATAAATTGTTTCCACATGTACGCACCTTGCCTACTATACAACATGTGTATACACAGACTGCACCTCTACAGCCTGCGTACATCAGTATTTGTGCCCAAAAATGAAAAATGGTGTCGGATTTCCATGTCACGACAGGATATCTATGATCCTTGGCCTTCCATATACTGGAAAAATTCCGACTCGACCGTTCAGTTCCACTTGAAGGCTATAAATGGGCCAATTCCGAGCTATGGAAAAGAGGAGAAAGAATTCAACTTTGAGAGCAAAGTTACTCTAGATAAATTATTTACTTCATATTGAGTCTGCATCCCTTTGTCCTTTAATTCTGAACATAATGTTCAACCCCCAATCTCTTCCCTTATTGATTGAGAACTTCATTGTCTCTCTTCTATAATCTTGCCTTTGGTGGAGGATTGAAGTGGTGGAGGCCCAGCTGGACGGAACTTAGTTTCTCAGTTCTGAACCGTACCGACATAGAAATTTGTAACATTTTCCCTTATGTTGACCATATATTAATAGAAATACTCTTTTCCCGTCCAATTGATATCTTGCAAATATTTGAATTATTATTCCATGGGCGTATTTGTCATGTTTATTAATGGATTATGCTATTGAATGTGCTAACATCATTTATTATCACCATATGCTTGTTTTGCTTGGTTGTTGAGGACTAGTTGTAGGTATATTGCTTTGGGTCAAGTGCTCAACAGTGGACTTCATCGAAAGTCTGGATGAGGTAGGCCTTTTATCTTGTCTTGCTAGCATATTTGTTTATATAGCATACTTGAGAATAGAGTTGATTTATGCAATCATTTCTGATTGTTGTTGTTTTCCCCTAGCCATAGAGAGATTTTCCTCGTAACAATCCAACCAGCCTTTGGTGCAACAATCAGAGTGCCATCAAGCTCGCCAAAGACCCAGTTCAACATCATTGTAGCAAGCACATCAAGCTACACATGCACTTCATCAGAAAGCTCATTCATGATCAAGTTATTGAAGTTCTCTTTTTCCCTACAGAAGATCAAGTTACAGACATTTTCACAAAGTCTCTTACAAAAGCGAAGTTTTCCAAACTTCGATCTATGTTAGGAGTTCAGGAAGTTGTCATTAAGGGGGGATAGGCTCTAATGCCTCATTCCTTCTCCTATTGTGTCAACATTGTAAATCCTTCAATCCTATCCCAAGTTGTTTTTAGGGGGGTATGTTAGGATATTTAGACACTTAGGAGTTAGTTAATATCTACTTGGTCTAATGTGTCGTTAGGTAAAAGTGTGTTTCTTTAGTATGCATTAGTATGAATTTGTAGTTAGGAAATCCAATGGTCACGATATGTTCTCGACATAGAGTGATCTAACGGTTCATACTCTCCTCGATCTTAACAGCCATTGATCTATGGCTTAGAACCCGATTGGTCCATGATATCTATTTAAAGAGCATAGAGGGTCATTTGTCGATGATCTATTGTGAGAAACTCTCTTGTAAAATCTCTCTGTAATATTTTTCTTTTGCATTAATAAACTTATCCAAGTGGCCACATTGGTTGGGGTCGTGGATGTTTCCCCATAGGGGTTTTACCACGTGAAAACATCGTTGTGTTGATCTTTGATCTGGTTATGTGAGTGGTTATTGAAGGTGTTCGTTCTTTGTTGGAATACCTGTGTTGTCGAACATCATATGCACTTTGATGGTTCATGCTCCAGTGAAGGAAACAAAGCTGGTATTATCTTGTATTCTCCTATGGGTAAGATTCATAACTTTTCCTATAGGTTAGAGTTTGCTTGCACAAACAATGTCACTGAATTTGAAGCATTGCTGCTAGGCATTGAAAAATCCTATAATCTGGCTTGTGGTCACCTTACAGTTTTTGGGGATTCCGGACTTGTTGTAAACCTTGTACGTAAGATATACTCTCCTAGAAACAAGTTAATGAAAATTTATACCCAAACTATTTGGGCACTTATCTCGAACTTACTATATTTCAACATCACTCATGTTAAAACGGAATTGAACTCAATGGCTGACAGGTTAGTTGTTTTTGCAGCCTCTCCTACTCGGCAACTTCTGCCACAAAGACCTGATCGTACCTTTCAATCTCTTTATTGTCTGCACATCCCTGACAACATAGAGTCATGGCAGGTCTTTCCTAATGATGAGATCATATGTGCTTTCATTCAAAATGAACCTTATAATCCTAAGGAAATTATATCAATGAAAGATAATAAAAAAATCCTAAAGGCTTGACTCCTCTAGAAAGTTCATTTTCATCGAGTGATGTAGGAAACAAAGAAAAACATAAAGAAGAGGAGTCAAAAAGGAAAGTGGGTGAAACCATTCCCTTGAACATTGGAACACCCGAGTCTCCAAAGAATGTTAAAATAGGTGCCCAATGTTCTGATGAAGAAAAATTGAAGTTCGCTAAGCCGCTTGGTGAATTTCAAGATGTTTTTGCTTGGTCTTATGAGGATCTTCGTGGTTTTGATCTTGCTCTTATAAAACATGCCATTCCTATGAAGGAGGGCATAAAACCAGTTAGGAAAAAACAAAGACCCATTAACCCTGCACTGGAAGAAACTATTCGAAAGGAGTTAGAAAAACTCTTGAAGGTTGGGATCATTTTCTCAGTTAAGTATTCTGAGTGGGTTTCCAATTTGGTTCTCGTTCGGAAAACAAATGGTCAAATCAAATTATGCATATATTTCCATGCATTGAATAGGGCTAGTATAAAATGTTACTTTCCTCTCCCTAATATAGAAATGATTTTGCAGCAAGTTGTAGGGTCACAGATGATGTCCCTACTTGACGGTTTTTCTGGTTACAATTAAATCAAGGAAAAAAGGGCAGATAAATATAAAACCACTTTTATTACTCGTTGGGAAACTTTTGCTTATGAATATATGCCTTTTGGCTTATCTAATGCAGGTTCCACTTTTCAAATAGCTATGCAAATAGATTTTGACAATTTGATTGGCGATATTATTCAGACTTATCTTGATGACTTAACTGTGTATTCTAAAAATCGATCATATCATTTTGGTAATCTTAAAAGAGTTATCATGCGATGCAGAAAATTTGGCATTTCTCTAAATCCTTCTAAGTCTATTTTTGGCATTACCAAGGTCAAGCTCCTTGGACACATTGTCTCTAATTCAGGGATAAGCATTGATCCTGAAAGGATTGTTGCTATCCTAAATCTGCCTGCTCCCACTTCCAAGAAGGAGGTTCAAGCTTTTATGGGTGTTATTAACTTTGTCTGTGGATTTGTTCCTAATTTTGTTGTGATGGTCAAGCCAATTCATAATCTGCTTAAGCAAGATCGTTCCTTTTCTTGGATAGATGATGTCAAAAACACTTTTGAAGGGATCAAAAAAGCAATCAGTTCCACACCGGTTTTGGCGAAGCTGGATTTTGAAAAAGAATTTATGATATATAATAATTCCACAGAGGAAGCAGTTTTTGCTATCCTCATGTAATGTGATGACCAAGGCAATGAAAAACTAGTGGCTTACATGATTCAAATCTTGTCTGATGATGAGTTTAAATATTATTTTATTGAAAAGCATGCTTTCGCTCTTGTTAAAGTTGTTGAAAAAATTTGCTACTTCATCTTAGGTAAGCACACGTTGGTAAAAGTCTCTTTACCCGTTGTCAAGTTTTTGCTCTCACAGACTTATATTTCAGGGAAACTTATACATTGGCTTTCCAAGGTCCAGGAGCATGATTTAATTATCGTGACTTCTAAAACCATCAAGGGACATGACTTATCCCTTCACTTAGCTCAACATGCTAAAATAGTGAAGAAATTGATGAACATGATAACTCTCTATCAACACTGTTCTACATTGATAATCAAATCCTTCATGTGTCTGAACATACTTGGTATAAAAATTTGGTTTACTATTTTCAAAATCAAAGATGTCCAAATAACTTAGACACTCATCAAAGAAGAAGTCTCAGCCTCGAATCTGCTAGATACGTCATTATAGGAGACTTATTGTTTAGAAGATTTGTCGATGGTATATTGCTTCGTTGTGTAAACAATGAGGAAGCATAGAAATTGTTGCAAGAAACTCATGGTTCCTCAAATTATGTCATTCATGTAGGAGGTAATTTTTCTGCTAAAACCATTGCATTTAATATTATCAGAAAAGGATATTGTTGGCCTTCAATCTTTCGTGATTCTTATGTTTTTTTGAGATCTTGTGACAAGTGCCAGAAATTTGTTGGGAAAGAACGCATTTTAGCCATGCCTTTACAACCCGTGCTCCTGTACTTTCATTTTTCAAAATGGGGTTTGGACTTTATTGGTCCTATTAATCCTCTGTCTTCATTAGGAAAAGTATTTATCTTGACAGCCACAGACTATTTTACAAAATGGGATGAAGTTGTCCCGTTTAAACATTCGCAGGATGAGCAGGTAATTTCTTTCCTTGAAAATAATATTTTTTCCAGATTTGGTCTTCCTTTGGAAATTATTACAGACAATGGCCCCACTTTTATTTCTTCGAAGTTGACCCAATTTTTAGCTAAGTTGGGGGTTAAACATTTCACCTCATCATCTTATTATCCCCAAGGAAATGGGCAGGCCGAGTCTACCAATAAGAATCTGGTAAGAATTATCAAAAGGCTCATTGAAGATAAGCCTCGTCAATGGCACACTCTCCTCACTTACGCCCTTTGGGAAGATCGCACTACCACTAAGATGAGCATTGGTTGCACTCTTTTCCAGCTTGTTTATGGTCAAGAAGTCATTCTGCCTACTGAGCTGGAACTTTCCTCCTTAAGGTTAATGCTACAGGTCGAAGAATTAAATTCTTTTGATGTTTCTCAAAGAATGAATGCACTTTTGGATTTAGAGGAGCAAAGGATGTTTGCCTTGGATAATATAAAGAGAATACAAGAGACTGTTAAAAAATATTTCAACAAGGGTGTCAAATCTATCAAATTTAAAGTCAATGAGAAGGTATTGTTGTGGGATTCAGCTCATGCTGATAGAGAAAGCCATTAAAAGTTTCAAAATTTATGGTTCAGTCCTTTTAAGATCGCTTTTGTCTTGGGTGCAAATTCTTACATTCTAAAGGACTTACAAGAGCGATTGTTTTCCTACATCACTAACAGTTCCCACTTAAAACATTACGTGGAACCAACTTGAAGAGTTTAACGTTGTTTGGAATGTTTTTGTATTAGTAGTTTTCATTTCTTCTTTTACATTAGTAGTTTTTTGTTTCTGATTCTACATTAAAAGTTTTACATTTCTGCTTTTACATTTTCTTCCATTTCATTTCAACTTATTTTAATTTTGTTGTTTCATTTATGCTATGACATTTCTTGCTTTTTGTTCTTTTTTACTTCATTTCTTGTCAAAATAAACTGTTGGATCATTTGTTAATCAATAACAATCAAGATTACACAGTTGTCATGATGTTCCCCTTGAAATCATGATTGAAATTGTTATCTGCTTCCACTGTTGTTTTATGAGATAGTTGGTTTTATCCCTCTTTTGCTTTCCTTTTCTTCATCCATTTCAATATTCAAAAGAGCAAGTTCAGAAATTTTTTCTCCTTAAAGTCAAGAACATTTTTTTAGTTAAATGATTATGCTTAAAGGAATAAACCCCCTCATACTTAACACTTTCCATGATTTATTCCCAAATTCCCGGTCATTTTTCCATTAAATCTACTCACTTCCCCCTGTTGCATAATCATTCTGATTTATATCTTCTTGATCTGATGTTACTTGGTCTGCAAAACCATACATTCTGAGTTCTTAATCTGTTGAAAACAGATTTCCCTGTGGAGTCGTCAATTTGTTGACAATTAAAATCGTAACGATGAATTCCTCCCGCAAAGAATTGCTAAAGCACTATTATTTAACTATGCTAATAATATAATACTAGTAGGTGGGACCCCCTTGTAGACTAAAGGCACAAAGATAGACATATTACACATGTTTTGTTGTTGTTTGGATGCTACCTACACAGTCCTACATTTTTTACAATGCAGTCTTGGTTTCATTTGGCGTGATGATAGGTGGATAATGCATTATTGTGGAGTCCTTTTTGCGACACAGAACAATTTTATGGTTATGAGGAGCATGTTATTACAGTTGCCATGTTATAACCTTGTTACTAATTCTTATGATCGATTACCTAGCCACATATATGCAAGGGATATTTTAATGGTAGCATGATCAAAACAAAGAAAAAAAACTATGAAAATATCCTAAAGTGTAACAAAAAGAAAGGAACTATGTATTTCAACTATAATAAAAGACTATATGCAAGTTTCGAATGAAAGAGTTAAGGGATACTATTGTTAGTCCTAACTATTATGCTACTTGTTTGGTTAATGGACTATGTGGATTTCATTATATTTGAATGGAGGCGCATATAGCATTGTTAATATGTATTATTGCTTGGAGTTATGGCAAGGGTTAACATGTAAACTATATTGGGTGGCGCATTATGCAATGGATATCGTCTCAGATCTCACGATGCTTTGGCATTGAATACACATTGGTTATATGGTTTGATTATTGGTGAATGGGATGTTAATTGGTTTGTCTCGTACTTCGAATTGAATGTGGCCATGTGATGGAAGCAACGTGCAATTATTGCACGTCACTTTATACTTTCCCTTTCGCCCGTCACCCTAGCATTGCTCCATTGTTGCAATTTCTCTCTGTTGGTTGTGAAGCTCAGCTTTTTCAGGTTTTTTGGAAGGGAGTCTCATCCAACTCGCCATTTAAGCTTCTTTCCCACGGGTATGATTCTTTTCTCTCCATCCATGATGTATTCTTTGTTGTATGAACCAAATGATGGTTCAGTGATGCTTGGATTCTGTTTGTTCTTGAGAATTTTGACTGTGTATAAATGTGGTGTTATGGCTCTCTGTTATAACTATAAAATATTTGGAATTGCAAGCAAAGGAATGGTTTTTTAAGTTGTGTGTTGGTTGTTTGCTCGGTCAATGTAGTTTCATGATGGGTCTCTCTGGAATAATAAGTAAACAGTGGTGCAATATGGCTATGGGTTGATGATTGAGGTTTTTTGTTCTGTGTATCACTATCGGTTAACTGGTTTCCTCTCAGTCTTGGTGATAACCCTTACCCAGTCACAGAGAAATTGCCAACAGTTGTTGTGTTCTTTTCTTCAAACCCCGAGTCGTGGTTGATGGCATGTTCTTACTGTCTTTTCACTAAAGTGTCCGAAGATCCAGTCTTGGTTGGACCCTAACGTTAATACAAGCTTGTGTTGTTGTGGATTGATACAAGTTGTATCTTGGCGTTTTGTCAAAAGGGTGTGTGTGTCCTCACTGTGGTTGTTGTCAAGTTGTTCGGCTCTTAAGGGTTGGAAAAAGATGTTATATCTATGTGTGTGTTTTTTTAATAATCGCCACTGTTAAGGTAACCCTCGTCTCTTCTCTGCAAGTTTAGATGCACCTGTGTGCACTGGGTTGTTTTTACTCCTATTGTCTCTGCTCTCCTCGGGCACCTTCTGGGGTTGTCAAGTATTGGCCATCAGTTAAATGATTATGGAAGTATTTAAGACACATGTTCTCTCATCGAGTCTCTGTCTGATTTGAACAAGTAAAAATGGAAATGATCAGTTGCATACAGTCGAGGGTTTTATTCCTACTCATTATGGTTTCGCTTACTGTCTTTAATCCAACGTGGTCTTGATTGCATAATAAGACACTTGTGTATGAATTTTACTGAGCCCGATCAAGGTTCTGGCAAGTTTAAAAATGATGCATATGTGTCAGTTTGGTTATGTTTGCTTCATATATTATATTGGAATCATCATACAGACTACCGATTGTTTTAAAAGGAAGTATACCCACAGAGATGAGGCCCAGGTTTTATGTTTGGGTTGATTGTTGTTTCATTTCAAGATTTTTTCGATTGATATGATGAAGAACTGTGTATAATCGGGCATGCTTGAAGTCTGTCCATGTTTTGGAAAGAGACATGTGTATTTTTTAATTGGGCTCGATTGTTGATTGGTAAACAATGGGCGTTGCTTGTTTATCGTGGTGCATTATGGATTATCAAGGATAGATGTTGAGCATGTGAGTGTGCATGTTTTCATTATTTAAAAAAAAGGGGGGGAAGAAAGGATCAACATTTTATTAAACAATATTGTTGAATGGAAAACGTTTTTATAAGTTATGATTGCACAAACTGTTATAAATTAAGGAATTTTGGGAAATTTAGTTATTGAAACAACAAGCAATTTTGTATAAAATTGAGGAACAATGAAATTTGGTGCTTTTTGGATTGATTTTAATACAGAGTTATGATTGTTGATTATTTAATTTATTTTATGAACAATATCCATTAAATCCCCTGTCATTTTCTCACTTTTTTGCTCAATACAAATCCCCTCACAATCCCAGATTCATTTTGCACGCCTTGTTCTTAAAATTAAATTAAAACTTTGTATTACAACAATTAAAAAATAACACAAAGATGGATCACAACTGATATGATTT